>JAHPZR010005524.1:10000-42500 GCA_019787425.1 Platygyra sinensis
AAAATGGCTTAACCTTGCCTCCCTAAAAATCCCAACAATCCACATTACCTGTAAAATTACGCATTTGTCCAGCATAATTATCAAGGTGCACAAGGTGAGGAACAGGAAACTGACGCTTAGGAAACTGAGTTTAAACTGCCATTTTATTCAAACAGATTTCGCAATGGGTACAAAACTGTGGGACCTTTGAGTTTATTTTAGGTCAACGGAAATGTACACAGCAAAACGCTCTAACGAAAACGAGTTTCGCTCACAATATTGTCTCTATCCAGCGAAAAGAACAGTAATTACCAGATTACATAACGTGAAGGGCGCCTACATCTAAAAACCCATTAAATTACCGAGTGGCCAGCTTCTGGGGATGAAACTTCTGGTGACTGTGAGAAATGTTACAGTTCATTTATGATCTCTATGGAAAGTAGATATAGAAACCTGTGTTTGAGGAAAAAAACAGTAAATTATTCCGGTTGAATTGAAAATTTTGGAAACCATTGAAAGGCTCTTCGGTAAACCAGAATCTTACGAGTGTGCCACATGACTGGAATAAACAGAAGGTATAAAAAACTAAAATACAATAGCGCGACGATATGAACAATACTAAAATTGATGAGTTACTTGAAGATATATTTACAAATCGCAGAGATGTCTGGGACTTAACATATAGGATACTTCTACGAAAAACTGAAAAAACTTCACGGCTGACACAATACTGAAGCTTAGATAAAATTAAACAAGGCTTACCTTGCGGTGTTGTCGTTTGTTTCCCTGGCTCGATCTTCCATATTGTAGGAATTGAGCCAAGAATAAGCCGACAACGACAACCTTCTATATAAAACGCTTTTGAAAAACATTCCTCCGCGAAATGGACTGACACCCGCCACAAACTTTCCGCTTGGGTTGAAGTTCGCGCGGTGAGTGTGCACGAATCTCAACCACTTATCTCGCTCAATTTTTAATCGTAGGACTTAAATGAGCGGAAATACCTGCATTCATATCTGATCTATTGCTGCATCCGTGTACTACACATCGATCGGGCACGATTCGATTCGAATAGAGCGCTAGATTCACGTTGCGAAGCCAGTTAACTGCGAACTACATAGAGATGTTATAACAAAATTCGCCATGTGAGCCTAGTTGGTTAGGAGTATGACGTCACAAAGCAGCAAGGCCTTATGGGGTTGCAGGAACATGATTTGATAATGGCGGACGAAAAATTCTCGGAAAAAACCGTCAAAAAAACCATCTTCCCGCGCTTGTTGGACAAAACGGCTTGGACAGGTGAGTAAGTACCACTTAAAGATTCAGAAAATGCAAAAACAAGGAATTCCTGAGTCAATAGACAGCTCTCTTCAAGTTGTAAACATCAGAGCCAGAGTCAATTATGATTCTTCGTTTCCTTGGCTTTTTGGGACGGGGATTTTCTTAAGTTGCTGGTGTTTTTTAAACACACTGAACTGTTTATTGAAAATTTAAAATGGCGCCGAGAGATTTTTGCAGCCATGCTGTATTTGGACGACGGCATACCGGTGAATTCTGCCACATTCGTTAATGAAGAAACTTGGTTTGAACTGATTGGAACTGCTGGTCGAACATTCTCCTACAGCTGGTGGATTTGCTGAAGCTGCAGGCACCGAACTGTGCAAAGGGAATGTCGAAGAAGAAATCGCAGATATCGAGCTGGATTGTACAGGCACGTATCCGCTAGCAATGTGAAACAATTCTCGTCTTTCACTGGCAGTTAAATGCATAAATGTTTTTGGCTTTACGACGTTCTACCTATGCTGCCATCCATGATTTAGTTGCTCGAGCGATGTTTTTGGAGGCTGTGGTTTTACTATTATTTACTTCTGAAATTTTTCCGTCTGATACATGGGGAAAACTTGGCTTGGTCTACTGTCATTGTTCCTGTATTTTGATTTTGTTGAACAAAATGAGGATTTTCGAGGGAGGAAATACTAGCGTACTGTGCAGTGGTATTACAGCTGGGTGAATGTTTACCTCCGTTTGCCGCGGTTGTTGCGAAGCGATAAACAATGCTGTGGATGGCTTAACTTCATCTGAACATGTTAACATATCCACAAAGGAACTCGCCTGGATAGTTCGCATAAACATTTGTGCCATAGGATAAAATAAATCACTTCTGTCTTCTAAAACATTATCATTGTTCAAGGGGAAAAAATTCTCCATTTTGAAGAAAGCCCAATTTAGGAGTTTGTACACTTGTTTCTATGGTGATTGAAACCAAGGTTGTGATTGGTTGATTTAAACCACAACTTTAAATGTGATTGGTTAATTTTAACTACATCTTTGAATGTGATTGGCTTATTGAACTGTCCGATAACAAACTGTCCGATAACAAGGTGTCCGATAACAAACTGTCCGATAACAGCTTGACAAGTGAATAAGTGGGAAATAGGAGTTTTTTAAACCAATCACAATCGAGGAAATTGTAATTTTTATGATTAAGAAAATAAACAAATTCATTAGATGGATGAACTGAACGGAGTGTGGACCTAGCATTCAAATTGCTCCAAGTACGCGTGACGCTAGTGTTGGATAAAACCTTTATTTTTCTTGTACAATCCTCAGGTAAGAATCAAAAAACAGAACAGTGTTACAGATTGAACTGGTCCATGATTCAGTAAAAGTTATTGGTCTTCTTCTTATGTCACCTTGGTTAAAACCTCAATTTTTCGTGTATAATAGCCAGACATAAAAATACCAGAACAGTGTTACAGCTTGCAGTGGACCGTAAATCGATAAAAGTTATTTGTCTTCTTGTTGTGTAACCTTTGTTAAAACCTTAATTTTTTTTGTGTATAATACTCAGACATAAAAATACCAGATCAGTGTTACAGTTTGGAGTGGTCCGTAAATCGATAAAAGTTATTGTCTTCTTGTTGTGTAACCTTTGTTAAAACCTTAATTTTTTTTTTGTATAATACTCAGACATAAAAATACCAGATCAGTGTTACAGTTTGGAGTGGTCCGTAAATCGATAAAAGTTATTTGTCTTCTTGTTGTGTAACCTTTGTTAAAACCTTAATTTTTCTGTGTATAATACTCAGACAAAAAAGTGTTACAGATCAGTGTTACAGCTTGGAGTGGTCCGTGAATCAATAAACGTTATTTTTCTTCTTGTTGTGTTACCTTGGTTAAAGCCTTAATTCTTCTTGTACAATAGTCAGATATAAAAATACCAGAACAGTGTTACAGCTTGGATTGGTCTTTAAATCAATAAAGCTATTTGTCTTGTTTAGAGTTGTCTTCTTTAGAGTTGTCTTGTTTAGAGTTGACTTCTTTAGAGTTGTCTTGTTTAGAGTTGTCTTGTTTAGAGTTGACTTCTTTAGAGTTGTCTTCTTTCGAGTTGTCTTGTTTAGAGTTGTTTTGCTTGGAGTTGTCTTGTTTAGAGTTGTCTTTTTTAGAGTTGTCTTGTTTAGAGTTGTTTTGTTTGGAGTTGTCTTGTTTAGAGATGTCTTTTTTAGACTTGTCTTGTTTAGAGTTGTTTTGTTTGGAGTTGTCTTGTTTAGAGTTGTCTTCTACTTGAAGACTGATTGAGAGGTTTTTCGTCTTTTGCGACTCTGACACTTTTCTCCCATCTTTTCCACTTGGGCTGAAAAAAGGTATCACGTGACAAAAGAGAGTTAGCTGGCACATAACGCACTGTAAGTAGAGCGGACGAAAGTAAGACATGCAGTTAATCTCACATAAGGATTATTATTCAGGCGTTTTTTTATTACCCGATAATCTGTTCAGCGATAGCGTCGCGCACATATGACGTCACGAAGATTTACATGGAAAACGTGAGAGCCATTAAAGACTACACACAAAGAAACAGTTCAACATAATACAACAAAAAAGGAATTACCTGAACTGTGATTGAACTTTAAATTTTACAGGATTTTATATATCCCCGAGGATATTAGTTGTTTTGCACACCCCGCTGTTACTTTGATCGTGATGGCTGTGCTACGACTCAAACCGTGACTTTTATTTAAGCTGTCACGCAATACCCCGACCCAAAGCCGGTTGTGACCACCAACTGACTCAGTCAACCTTCTATTTCTTGAAGATATAATCTCACCTATTAACTTTTAGTAACAGGAACATGGCCAGTGTGAACAAGAACACAATCCAAATGAGTATCATAGTGATGTAAAGTGCTTTCGAAGACTCGGAGACCTTGTGTTTTTTCTTGATAGAGCTAGACACTGAAAATAAGATGAGACCGCCGGTGTCGTTAGTAAATTTAGGTGCCGGAGATATGCAAATAAAAAATATCGGTGTGACACCCACCAGTTTCTGTGGAACGGAGGACACACCAAGCCTGGAGGGGCATTCTACATTGTCAGCGTTAAATTGGAATATCATGTTATACCTCTACGCTGATAGTATGAGATGGTTTGAAAGCAAACGTGACGACTATGCTGAAGAAATCACAGCTAGACACGATTTTATGTTTTACCTAACCATTCAATAATTTTCTAGAATTTATGTCCATCAGAAATATCCTCCGCCGCAAAAAGTATCTAAGAAATGCAGTAGTTTCTTAAAAAGAACATAAATAAATTAAACGTAAAAGGGTTCAGTTGGAGATCAACAGGTGGACATTTATGAATCAAGTCGGGAACCAGCGTTGAATTTTGTGGAAACGTAAGCCCAAGAATCAGATGCATCCACTTATGTGTCTTCAGAGTTACCTTTTTTCCTCGGGTCCAAAGCTCGGCCGGTTTAGGGGAAAGGTGGTGAACCTTTGGCGACTAGAAGGCTGGAAACTAGTATTATCGACAGGAATAGCGAAGCGCGCGAGTGACGTCATGACTCAGACAAGACTCAGACAAACAAACTGGAATGGTGGATGATTTTGAAGATTTCTTTAACGGCAAAAGCCGGTGTTCCTAAAACTCTTGTGAAACAAAAATTTCGCTTACATTGCCTGTATTTCTCTCAGAACAAGCTTATGTCGACTGAGACTCGCGGGGAATTCAGTGATTTGCATTCTAATTTTAGACTTCGCGCGCTTCGCTATTGTTTATAACACACCTGTACATCCACCCTGCGAAACAATTAAAATGCGCTTGTTTTTCTTGCAGGCATGCGTTTGAAGTTCACAGGAATGTTTGTAGGTTTTGCCATCTGTACCACAAACTTTGCCCCCCTTTGGAGAACAATCAGGACAGGCACAAACAAATCCACTGTCTGAATGAACGCAGTTTGCATATGGCGGGCAAGTTTTTCCGGCGCACTCTGTGAGGTAAAAAAAATAAGTGGCAAATCACTTAGCACATGGCCATTGCATCGTGTGCAGAAATAAAGAAAACAGAAGAGTTTCTAGCATTGAATTTTAGTTAGCAGTGCAGTCAGTTATTTTTTTAGATTTCAAAGCATTTTGAAGACAGGAAATGAGATAACAAGGTCTCTTGCATAAGAGACACTGAAGCACATACAATCCTTTCTGGGATAGCTGGTGTTTACCATATCCATGATCCACTCGGGGGGGAAATTGTAGATGTAAATATTCAGTGCTGCAGGTTGTCCAAACGCAAACTGGAAAAGTATTAAGAAAAAAGAACTAAAATCAGTTGGAAAGCTCAAAAAGAAAAGGAAAAGTGCATTGATTAAGCCGACAGCCTGTAATTTGTAAAACGTTCCAAATGGAATGATATGTACCATTTCATTTTCAACCAGAATGTCCGTGTTTTCCGCGTAAATGGTAAGCGCCTCTTGTTACTTGATTCCGTCATGATCCCATTTCGAGTTTTCTTTGCCGCACCACTCTCCCCGAAAGGTGCTAAGAAGCAGACTGGGAACATGCAATAACGGAAACCTACCTTGACATGAACCATTCCTGGCAATCTTCAAGGTTGTGTTCCTTTCGCAAGCGACCTTCTGAAGCTCACAAAAGTCCTTGTAGGTCTTTCCATCTGAGCCACACACCTTTTTTCCATCACTCGAACATTGTGTACACACGCAAACATCACCTGAATCACATATAGAGTAGGGTGGGCAGACAGAAGGGCCACAGATCGCTAAATGGAAATCCACACCTTCTATAAAGGAAAAGAAATAAAGCGCATTATACTGGCTTGAATAATCTTTGAATACTTTTGCTGTCTCGCGATTGGTTTGAATGGGTCAGGTGACCGAATATGCCTCAGCTAAAACTGGGGAATATAATTTTCAAAGCTGCGCATGTTTGCTGGTTTGAATACTTTATCACGAATAATGGACAACAGCTTTCTTTGAGGAAAACCAGATAAAAATCTGTCCAGCCCGGAAAGAATGGCTTTCATACTGTTGAGACTGTTTGGTTTTCTGCCCAAGTTTCTAGCCTGAATTTCAGCCGTCTCCTCCTCTCGCTAAGTCTCGGGAGAGAGACGTCTGAAAGCACAACCTCGTTCCCAGGGTACTCTCTCTACTTCGAGAAAGTACCCTGGTTAAGGATGGTCACGTGTCTAAGCAAGCCAACCCACGCCGCACCGAGGGTGGGTCCTCAACTTGATTTTGTCAACACTACTCTCTAGGGAGGTGAATGTTGCGCTGCTATACGGACGCTATTTTGAAAAGGAAGCAAGTTATTTGTCAGAGATCCTGCCTGGCCAGCTGCTTCGGCTCTACCTGAACTTCTATGAGTATGAGATGTTGATTGAGAGGGAACTGTGCTTATATTTCGCTGCTTTTTTAAATAACTGTCAACAACCAGCTTCGGAGTAATTTAATCAGTTTTTCTCACCAGAGGAATTAAATAACCGGGAATTTATCGGTGGGAACATTCACCTTGGAGTACTTTCTTGACCGAATTTACCGCTAAACAGTTTTAAAACAAAAGCCAGTGCATTTTGCAATGCGCGGCCGATGTCGTTGTTGTCGAGTTATTTACAAAATTTTACACTGCAAGAGAATTGAATGACCGCCAAATTTTCGATTGGATGAATTCAATCAAATTCAAAGCTAGTCTCTGCCAAACACTAGAGTATCAAACTCT
This sequence comes from Platygyra sinensis, assembly GCA_019787425.1. Taxonomy (NCBI): domain Eukaryota; kingdom Metazoa; phylum Cnidaria; class Anthozoa; order Scleractinia; family Merulinidae; genus Platygyra; species Platygyra sinensis. The sequence continues at coordinate 16,986 of JAHPZR010005524.1, forward strand.
AAACGAATACATCAATGCCTCTGTTATGATTTTGCCGATCGAAAAATATAAGCTGCTTAATTAATCAAGCTTATTTGGCGTGCAGACGTTGTTGTCAAATTCTTCGCAGATTTTTTTCGCCGCAAGGGAATGAACGTCAAACTGTCCATGGGAATATTTAAATCAAATCCAAAACTACTTTTGAGGGCGAACATACGACTTGTTTGACTCTAAACGAATGAGTAAATACATACGTTGTGATTTCGGCGAATGAAAACTAAAATTAAGCTTAAGTTCACCGCGCGGTCCATTTACTGTTGTGGTTTTCAGTTCCAAGTTCTTTGCCAAATTTTTTCACCGCCAGAAATGCCAAAGACCGTCCAACTGTCGATGGAAAAAACTCAGCCAAATGTGGAGCTAAACTTTTAGCCGAGCATTGAACGCACTGAACTCCAATATCTAATGTGACGATTCCTTCGCTGTGAGTTTTGCCGATCCACAACGGGAGCTTTACAAATTCCACTCCCTACTGGGCTCAGTAGGTGAGCTCAGTGGAGACAAACTATTACTTTCCAGCCCCTCCCTTCAATCACATCTCTGGAATCTGCTAAAATCTAGCAGACACGTGACCACCCTTAACCAGGGTACTTTCTCGAAATAGAGAGAGGACCCTGGGAACGAGGTTGCTGAAAGCACTGAGCGATAATGCCGTCCGGTGACGTAACGAGTGAAATGTGGTAATTTATGAAATTTCACACGTGACTTTCAGCGCAAAAACAAGTCTAGACAAAACCGTTAAGTTTTGGTAACGTCAATCATCTCCGCCTCCTTATCGACCGTATGCAAATTTAAAAAACAAAATTAAAAGGCTTAAACTTTGCAGCGGTCCACTCGTAAAAATTATCATTTTACTTTCAGTATGCTCGGTTAGCTCACTAATACACTGGAATTTTGTAACTGAAGACGGGCGGATAGGCCTTTTGCAACAGTTGGTCACGTGACCGATAATTTCTAAATTTTAAGCTACAGCAAAATGAATTTCAGAGCTGGAAAGAGCATGTTTTAAATAACCAAGACATCAATTTTCAGACCAATGCCGTATAAGGTTGAGATTTAATGACGATTTGAATATTGCAAAAATTAGAAGTTTTTGTATGGAAGCGAGGAAGCTTTGCCCTCCAGAAACCTTTTCTGTTATTAATCACTACCAAAAGAAGCTGCCGGCATATAACCATTGGAGATAGAAAGAGGGGTAAAATATTAGGAAAAATGGAAATTTCTAGGCCCTTACGCCGAAAGGCAAAGATTTTATGGCAGCTTGAAAACTTGCAAAATTACAAGGATTTGTATGGAAAACCACTGGAGCGTGACTGGTGGGCAAAGCGACTTCTTTTCATACAAATCCTTCTAATTTTTAACGTCCATAAAAATTCCCCCTTAAAAGATATAAACCTGAAAATTTGCATGTAAGCTTATTTGGAACTGTTCTTTCCATTTCTGATAACATTATGCATTACCAATGATTAATCAGTGTGTTCTTGAAAAGCACGTCACGTGACCAACTGTTGCAAAAGGCCTATTGGGTTTCTCAACGGCCATTCACATGCATGAATGACCCCGAGAGAAAGCAAATCTACAACGCGGCGAACTAAATTATTTCTGTACGTATTCGTGGGACGGCCCTATTCTCCCAGAGGAGATAGAAGAAACAAGTCACGTATTCGTGGGGCAGTGCCGATTGAACAAAACCTCTAATGAAACTTATAATTTTGTGGTAATAGGGTATCAGTTTTATAGGTTTCAGTATATGTTCAGCCCGTAGCCCCAAGAAAATACGTGCAGAATAATTTGTTTGCTCGCGTGCAGATTTGCTTGCTCCCGGGGTCATTCATGCAAGAGAATGGCCGTTGAAAAACCCAACAAACGTCTTCATTTATGGATTTCAAGGAGTGTTTAATGCCATTGTATTTAGTGTGCTAGCCGTACATATCAAAAGTAAAATGACAATTTTTACGAGTGAACTGCTGCAAGTTTTCAGACTTTTTTTCAGGTAAATTTTGCATACGACTATACTTTTGTTTGGAAAATGGCTGTGCTGCTTTGAAAGTTCAATCGCTACTGACAAGTGGAGCCATATGATGACTATGATATATTACGGACTTCCCATATCCCGTAGGCAAGTTTACGAATACATCGCTTCCTCTAAGAAATTCTGCAACTGCCTTTTCCTGTTGCGGATTGAGGTTTTGAGCCCCTAATGTCGAGCATACACCAGAAACGGCTTTAACTCTTGTGGCGTTAGCTCGCGATTTTCTTCTGCCATCTTCACTGAACGCACGAAGTTTGGCAATAAAATTATTCAAATTATTCGCGTCGGGCAAATAAATTAACACGGCAACCAATCAGAACCACTACCAGGTTTTCGGGTAGTGACGTCACCGGACAGCATTATCGCCCAGTGCCTTCAGACGTCTCTCTCCCGAGACTTAGCGAGAAAGTTTCTGGCTTCTACGTAAAAACGTTTCAACATGGTTGACAGTTCTGTTGGCTCCATGTTTCCAAGTGCGACTGGAGCTATTCTCTCCTTCCCCCATGCTAAAGTTGGACGGGAAAGGTTGGTTTATTTTATAGTTAGTAATCACAGTGCAAATCAGAGTGTGTTGTGATAGTTTTCCTAGCCAATCAGAGTGTGCGTAAGCACCTAATCACCTGAATTTAAGGTATCAGCCACCCTTCAGGACCGTCCGCGCGCGCGTTTAGCTGTAGCGCTTTTATTTTTCGTATAAAACCCAACAAACCACACATTTTCTGAAAGGTTAATTGTTCCAGATTATAACTCATTCCTTTAAAAATCTCAAAATCGTAAGAGCGGGCTTAATTGAGACGTTTTTTTTGAGAAAAAAGCATAAATCTGTGTAAATTGAACTCCAGTCCCGCTCAGAATGAGCGGAGGAGAATGATAAACATCGCATTTGTTTCTTGACACGTTCCACTAAAAAAAATCGTTTCTCAGATTTTTGACACGTATATTTGTTTTTTTTTGTGACATAGGATTAAGTCAGAGGAGACAAATTAATAGCACTTCCTTTGAAAAATGACGATTATTTGAAAACGGTAAAAGACAACAAAAATCGCCGACACAGTTTTCAAGCAAAACTCTCTAACTCTTTTCTTATTGGCCGAAAGCGTACAGTGAATTTTCGAAATCAGCGCCCGTGACGCCATAACTGCAGATTATACAATAATCATGTCAAGGTCGCGGGTAATCATTATCATGTCAAGGTCACGGGTTGTCATGTCATGTATGACCGCAGTGCATGATTTCCAAGGGTAATTATATCAACTTCGCGCGACTCGTGTTGCTTGCCATCAGTGAGGAAGTACTGAGAAACATTACTTCCAAGTTTTGAGTTCAATGTATAATAAACAATTATTAGATTCGGTTCTTGTGATATCCAGAATAATCAAGGTCTTGGTAAGGGTTATCAGCCTCAGCCTTCGGCTTCGGCTGATAACCCTTACCTCGACAGATTATTCTGGATATCACAAAGACCTCATCCAATAATTGTTTAAAATTGGCTCTAGGGCTGCCGACTTGGAGTTAAAAACTAAAAGGGAACAAAAGCCGATTACATGGCATTCCGCAGAGCTTTTACGGTAAGTTTTTCGACGAACTCCTTGTCATGTGAACTCTTTATCGGCATAGGAATTCAGTATATCCATAGGGACTGTGGTTAGTTGTGACTTGCTCCTTGCATACAGTGGCTGACCCCGCAGTACGGGCGGCAATCAAAACTTTGCTGTCCTATCGAAACGACTAGATAATATCCTTTTTCTTCTTAGCAAAGAAAAATGAAGACAATGCTAAAGTTGCTCTGACCTCTTCTAATGGTTAACTTGAGAATTTCGAGATAAATTTGACAAAAAACAGCATATTTTGTTCAAAGTAAGACAACTGTTATCCTACCGCTGGCGACACTCGACGAACTACGAGCAAGTTCCCATGCTGGACGCCTGCGACTCATTTTTGGCGCCAAATTAAGAGCTTGGAGACGCTAAATGTTTCATATTTGTCACTTTTTACAACCTGATACGTCTTGGGGAACTGTAGTATCTTTTTTGAGAAAACTTAATGCGATCTCAAGTGAGAAAAGTTGCTTGATTTCGTTGCCTTTCTTGTTAACTTTCATTGACGTCAGGACAGGAAAGTTGTTCGCGCATGCTAAATCCTGATTGGTCAATTCAAATTTCCGGCGCGCCAGCCGTATGCAAGGTTCTGAAATTGAAACCTCGGGCCGTAAAACAAAATTCCATGCCATTCTTCATCTTCCGGGGTTATCATTTGCGGTCTACATCGGGGATCATTTGCGGTTCGGGGTCATTTGCGGTCCAATTTGTGAATCATTTCCGGTCTTGGGATGATTTGCGGTCGGGGATCATTTGCGGGGTGTACATATCCCGTTTGTATCAGCTCGTCAAAAATATGTCGAAAAAATATCAAAGAAACTGTCTGGGTATTCAAAGTACCGCCCCCAGCACTAAAATTCATCACACAGAATAAACAGCTTTTTCTCAAGTAGAAATCATTTAGTCTTCGGAGGACAATTTCAATTAAAAGTTCACAAAACCGAATCGAGAAACGTAAATAAGTGCTTACTTTTTGCGCAAGCGTTCATCGAGAAAAGATCGCGGGAACCCATCAATCTATCAGCCGATTAAAAATAGCCATTATAATAAATACTTTATTGATTTAGATTGTGCGGCCCGTATATCGGTCGAGTTCTTTTTGGCAAGTTCGTGGATCTCGCCTGTAGCTTGGTCCATAAATCGTAACCATGTAAAAAGAATTTGACCAATAATAGTCCAATGGACCTCGCGCTAATTCGATATTATATATTTACAGCACGTACTAACCAGGACATGGCTGCCGTTTGGAGATGCTTATCTGCTTCTTGCTCAAGCAAGCCACGTTCTTCATTTCACACTCGTTCTGGTAAGTCACTCCGTCAGTTCCACAGACTTTTCCTGCACTCAGTGCGCATGACTGAAGGCATTTACAATGAGATTTGCCGCTGTACATAAAGCAAGTAGAGTGTGGAACCGATGAGCAGTGAGCTGCTTCGCAAGGTCTGGGTTCTAAAAGACATTACAGTATAACTTATTAGTTTTATTAAAGTAATTTTACTAAACAAGTGAAACAGAAACTTGACAATTAATTTTACGCCTTAGTCAGAATCGTGGAGTTCCGAGTTTAGAAAGTACAAAAGAAGTATAACAACTGCTCGAATCTCAGCCGAGAGAAACTCAAGCTGCTTGAGTGTTATTGAAAAGTCGCAAGTGAAACCAGAAGACCATGATGTCCAAGTCTGAATGAAATGGATATTGCTAATGTTAATTTTGGTCACGCCATGGGAGCTGATCATTGGTTTAGAATACACGCTTGCATAGCGCGGTTTTACTTGTTTTTGAAAGTTTGAATTTTCCCGATTTTCTTTCTATTTTTAGAAGTATTAGAACATTTATAAAAATTCAAAACTTTCTGTCTTCAAGAAGGCCTGAGCTTTTTTAATAATTATTTCGCATTTCACTTATAATAACAAGGTTATTTAGAAATCATTATTTTTTAGAAATCATGTTTTTTTTGTGCCATAACAGGGAAATAACAACAACATACTGCTGTTTGGAATTAAGAGTGTTATCGCTTTACAAAGTTTGAGCTTCTTTGGATAAAAGACCCAAAAGCATTGGAAGGGCGCAGCCTTAAGCCTGGGCCGACGAGAAAAAGAAAAGAAATGGACTCGAGGAACTAAAACATCATCATCATCATCATCATCTCATCATCATCATCATCATCATCATCGTCATCACGTCACCGTCATCGTCACCGTTTCGTCATCGTCATCGTCATCGTCATCGTCAGCGTCATTATCATGATCATCATTATTATTATTCACTGTAAGCTTTCTATCATTGACTGTAACCTTCTAGGAATGTATGTGGTGGTGAATAAATATAAATGAGTAAAAAAAAACTAAGTCAATAAATTTTAACCGATTCAAAAGCTTCACAAACGAAGAAGAAGAAACCCTTTGGAAAAGTGGTCAGCTTGGAAGTGGAAATCCCCGAGCACTTATCAACACGATGTGGTGGTTGCTGACACAACACTTTGGCTTGAGGGGGCGACAAGAGTATCGCAACATGAAAGTTGAAGATTTTTCTCTGCAGCGGGACGACGATGGAATTGATTACCTTACTTTCGCCGAAGGTCCTACAAAAACGAGGCAAGGAGGGCTAAAGGTCAAACCCGACTGGTTACACCGAAGATGTTTGCCACAGGCAATGAGGAAAGATGCCCTGTAATGTTGTTCAAGGTCTGCCTGGAGAAACGTCCCGAGGAAATGAAAACCACAGGCCCGTTTTACCTCTCTGTGATCGATAAACCGGTTTCAAACGTATGGTTCAAGAAAACCGCCAATGGGGAAAACACAATCGACAGCATTATGAAGAAAATGAAGCTAAACCACCTCTGAATGATTTATGTCCAGAGAAGAGGATTACCAACCACAGTGCCCAAAAGACTGTCGTAAAGAAGTTGAAAAGTTCCGGAATACCAAAATGCGAGATCAAGAATATCACGGGACACACTTCTGCGCAGGGTCTCGATGATATAGATTCTGGTGATGAGCGAGAGCAGCAAATGATTTCAAATATCATCGACAACAGCGGTCCTGCTACGTCAAGAGGAGTATTGAGTCAACTTTATCCTGCAAGGTCCTCTGCATTCCCATCTCAGCTCCTGGCCATGTGTACAACTTCAACAATTGCAGCGTCACGTTGAACATTGCCGGTGATAATTCAGCCCAGAAAAGCTCAAGCATTAGCGAGGTCAACTCCCGAGAAAATCATCATCCAGGATTCTGAGTCCAAGTAACTTTGAAACATTTTGCCCATTAAAAATTGTCAAAGGGCTGAACTTTCTGTCACTTCGATCATAAAGAATATTTGTCGGAGTCTTCCCGTAGTCGAGCAAATACGCTTACCACATTCAGCTCCCGATTCAGCTGGTTTTTGCGTGTTAACCGACAATTGACTTCCTTTTAGTCCATTTTAGCGGAGGGCAAATAACATTCATACAGTGTTTTGGATCACGAGAAACATTTCAGCACTTTAAGCATTTTTGCTTTAAAAGGGCCCAGTCACGTTTGAAAAGCTTAGGTAAACTTTTCAAATTCGTTGTTTGCAATCCGTGTCAATCTTCTCCATCCTTAACCATCCTTGTTCCTTTATAGTTTCTTATTATCTCTTTGATGTTTTCTATCTTTATAAAGTGTTATTTTTAGGTTTCCTTCAATTTAACGGTTATTTTTTCGATGTCAAATAACTCAAGATGCCGTGACTGAGCCCCTTTAAAGATCTGGTCACAAATCTAGTCAGTGTATTTTTTCAGAGTTTTGCGGCTCTTGCCGTAGTTGTACCAAAATAAAGCTTCATTCAGCTCATTTGTGCGTTTTCATGATTGATTGAAGTTTACAGGGAACATTTTGATGGCTTCCTCAGAAATTACACAAGAGCGCAAGATCAGTAAGAAAACATTTTGCCCCTTATATTATAAACAAGTAATCGCATGGTTCCTCGTAAAATTAAGGATATAATCCTTAATTTCACTCGGCCCCATGCGATTACCTATACTTATCGTCTATTGTCCAAAGATATATAAATAATAACAGAAACTATTTTATTTTGATTTTACATAGAATATTATCTTCTTGGGTTGCCCTTGAGGTCATCATTTTCTAAAATCCAAAACTTAAGACCCCTTAGAATTGGATGATAAACTTTCAGCCATTTTTTTCAATTTTTTTATAAAGTGCTAATCATTACATTTTAAGATTAAAAACCTGCAGGTTTTGTTATCTTTCATTTTCACTAAAATCACGACCTACCATTTTTTCAATTTTCCACTGAGCTTTTCAAAGGATGTGTTTGCCTTGTTACAGCCATGAAGCTCCACGCGCATGCATCGCTGACCGACCCACGACAGAGGAACAAAACGAACAAAACGGGCATGGAAGTGAGGCTTTAACCAATGTTGAACGAGTGAGGACTGGTCCGAATTTCCGTTGAATTCCTGGATAGGGCAGTTTTCAATAGCTCATGTTAAGAAGTATCTATAACGACTACAATAGTAACTGTAATACTTTTACAGGCTTAAAGAGGGTACAACGCATTCTTCTACAATAATCTGAAACTGATTTTTTAGAAGATTCTATGTGGGGCTACACTTTGTACTGGATTTTTTAACGAAACTGGGGGAAAGATGACTAGTATTCTGGACAGCAGAGTGACTGGGGAACTGAGAAACGTTGCAATCAGGTGCCATTCTCGATTGTCTCTTGATGCAATTTAATAATGCAAACCTAATTAACGACCGTTTGCTCGAAGTGCTAGGAGCTACCTTTCCAGGGAGCATGCCTTTATTTTTTCCTCTTTCGATTTTCTTTTATGCTTTGCTTCTATAAAAGGGCTGTCGCTAACCACCCAAACCACACTATCTTAAATCAGCTCCTAGTGCAACTTTTCCAAAATACGAACTTGAAAACAGACCTTAATTTTGCCTCCTTTATCAGTGAGTACTATCCAGTCGTTACCATCCAGGCTGTAATGCACGAGATAACTGCTGACCCAACTGTTTTCAGTAACTGCACCTTGGGTTGAAACCGCTGACACATAATGAATTGCCAGCAGATCCACTTGCAAGTGTTGACTTCTCTGATCAAAAGTTGGATTGGCACACCAGGAACTGTTATTCCATAAAATATACATTTATGAAACAGAAAAAGGTTCACCCGTTTGTATAATACCGAAGAAATAAAATATATTTGGGTTATTGACCAAATGTGAGGTCAAGATGGCTGGATATTGGCCAAGTTCAATTATTGCTTGTTTATAAACTCGGAAAGAAAGAACGAGGCCAATATCCAGCCATCTTGACCGAGAAAATAACCTGGTCAAAAAAGGATTTATTGAATGGCTTAAATGTTACAGTTCCAAAAAAGTTATAGAGACAAGAGTGAACGTTTGAGAGAACAACGAGTATTGTGGAAACCCTGGCCGCATTTAATTATATCCCGGAAGTCAATTTTTTTGCTTGTTGTAAACTTTTTCTTTGTCCTGCACTCGTAACAATTAAACCGAGCTTTTCTATCCGCAGCACAATACCTGCTTTGGCTCAAGCTGGTTAAAGAAACCCTTCCTTGTTTCGCTGCATGAATGTCGTCCAATTCTGAGGAGGCTGAGAGCTGTTCATCTCTTATTCGTCGATCGCCTAGTCCCAGGGGTAACGGACAAGCTAAAGACCGAAAATGGCTAAGTACATTGCATATGCACAGAGATTTTCTTGCTTAATAGGACACTTTACAGTTATAAGCTCAGTAAGCTGGCATTTGAATGCAAGAGGGGCTGAAGGTGACCTTGCTTTGATACAAACATCTCTGGTTTCCTTTCAAATGTTAACTAGTTTACAAAAGAAAAACTTCACGCTAATTCAGCAACAAATATATTGACAGAACGTACTAACCAGGACATGGCTGCCGTTTGGAGATGTTGATCTGCTTCTTGTTTAGACAAGCCGCTTTCTTCATTTCACACTCGTTCTGGTAAGTCACTCCGTCAGTTCCACAGACTTTTCCTGCACTCAGTGCGCATGACTGAACGCACTTACAATGACGTTTGCCGCTGTACATAAAGCAAGTAGAGTGTGGAACGGATGTGCAGTGAGCTGCCTCGCAAGGTCTGGGTTCTTAACGACATTACAGTATAACTTATTAGTTTTGTTACCGTAAGTTCACTAAACAAGTAATAGTTCTCACTAAATCTGCCCCCGCTTCTATTTTATCCCTCGCCAAAAATGAACTACAATGGTCTGTGATGTCTGATCGCATAGGCCCCAGGATTTCCCTCAATAACCAACTGCTAGCTGTCTTCTCTTGAACAGATGTATCAATCTAAGCAGGCATTAAAAAGCAGGCCTGTAAACTCATCTCTTGCTGGGAGATTTGATAAATACGGGAGAAACAAATGTGTAAGCATCAACTGCACATGAATAAGTTCCAGGCCAGGCCAAAGTGCCCTCTTTGGATGTGACCAATGACTTGTTTCGCTTTGAGCGTGGCATATTTTGGGCGTGCAAGAGATTGATATAGATTATAATTTCATCACATAATAAGAGCACTACAAACCAACTTCGGATGATCAAATGTTCTTCGACACGCACTTGAATTTGTATGACACGAGTTAATACGAAAGTGCATTCATTCATTCATTCAAACCCAACAGTATCAAGTTTCTTATCTACGGATATTTCGGAGTGAAGGTTTTAGTCAAGGGTCGAGGGTAACATATCGAGGGTCGAGGGAGGTAAAAAAGTTATAAAAGTTAATATCCTATCTTATAATACACGATCAGCAACAAAAAAGACACATTTAATTTAAACGAACAAATTATGCAAAATTTTCTCTTAGGTGTAAAGGAGCGAGTATGTGGAACAGTCAACCTGATGATATTAAGAACTATGATTGTTTTAATCGTTTCACAAAAGGCTTAAAATTGTGTGTTCAAAATCAATCTTATAATGAAGAGTAGAGCAAATACAGTTAATTAGTAAGACGAGACTTACAATTTAATTAGTTTAAATGTAATTCAGTACTCGGCCTTCTGTAATTAATCTTAGTAAATTGTATTATAATACTGCGGAGATCTTCTAAAATGCTCATTAGAGCTTAGTGAGATACGTTTTAATGAAAGAAGGCGAAATGAATAATATCAACCATCATTTACCTCCACTTCAGTGAATAATTGCTAACTATATTAAATTATTAAAATAGATAACGCTAATCGCGCGGTTCGTCTCTTCAGTACTTTGTCGCGTTGCGCTTGTTATATATGTAAGCGTTTGAAGTTCTGGTTCTTTTTTCCTTTGTTTTTAACCCTATGGAAAAGAGAGTAGAGCGTTTAAGATACGACGTTGCCTTCAACCCGCCTGGGGACGGCGATTGCTTTTATGGCTTTGAGAATTGAAACCCAGGCCTGAAGAAGGTGCTCTTTCTGAAGAGCCACTAGTTTGATGTGTTTATTCAACCTATAGCTTGGCCCTTGCATACGGCGGCTGAGCCCGCAGTACGTGCGGCAGTCAAAACTTAGCTGTATAATGGGCTTTTTCTTCGCTGCTAGCTAAAAAAATGCTAAAGTTGCTTTGGTCTCTTTTAATAATTAACTATGGAATTCCGGGTTTAATTTGACAACAAACAGCACATTTTGTTCAAAATAAGACAACCATTATCCTACATAGCAACGCTCGACGAACTTTTACTTTTGACGCCAAATTAGAAGCTTGGAGACACAAGATGTTTCATATTTTTCACTTTTGCAATGTGTTATGGTTTGGAATTGTAAATCCCCTTTCATGAGTATTTAATACAATCTCCAATGAGAAACGTTGCCTGATTTCCTCTCAACTTACATTGACGTCAAGACAGTAAAGTTTTTCCCGCCTGCTGAATCCTGATTGGTCAATTCAAATTTCCCGCGCGCCAGCCGTATGCAAGAACTCTCGAACGACAAAGATAAGTTTGTTGTGTCAATTAGCAGCGATTTTTACTGGATGTTTTCGGCCAAAATACATGACTATTACAAATGCTTATTTTATATTTGCAACATTGCAGCCGGCCAATTTTCCACGCGTAGCTTACTTCGAAATGAAACTCGAAATGAAATATCGCACTACCGATCGATTTGATCTAAACTTCCTCCTAGTATGCGGTTGCGTTTTACTGTACTAAGGATCTAATATGCTTCCAATTTTCCCCTTAAAATACACGAATGTTGCTGATCATAGCGCCTGGATCGTCCTGGAGTGAAGAAATTATCAATTATAAATTCCCGAAGTCTTTGCCGTCGAGGCATAAAAGCAATCGCCCTTTCCAGGCGGACCGATGGCAACGTCGTATCCTCAACTTTTTAAACTTTTTTTTTTACTCCCTCGACCCTCGACACTCGACAAAAACCTACACTCGATATAATTTCGCTCTTTCTCCTTCTAATCGTTGAAAGAACACTGCCTGATATGATGATTTATTCTCTTTATAATCCAGGAGATACCATAAGAAGAACAAAAAACTCGAGTATTTCAAATAAGTAATGATAACAGTATAATTTATTATTTTACGATAACTGCAGAAATTCACGCACGCTCATTGGCTAATTTTTATTGTCCATATGCGGACGTACACATGAATTTAAAATTCATGCGACGCGTCAGCGAGCGAGAGCCGGCAATTCGACAATTTGTTATCGTAAAAAACAAATTGATGTCAGTTTTTAATGCGTCTGTCCTGTTATTGATAATGAATTTCGTCATAACATTGTCAAAGTAGTCTGCGGATCCACTCGGCTATCGCCTCGTGGATCCACAGCTACTTTGACAATGTGATGACGAAATTCATGATCAATAACAGGACAGACGCATAAAAAACTGACGTCAATTTGTTAAATATATTATATTAAAGTAATTTCGCTAAACAAGTGAAACAGAAAGTAGGGACAATTCGTAATTTATGCCTTATTTGGAAACATGGCGATTCAACGTTGGGAAGTTTAAAAGAAACATAACAATTGCTCAAGTCTCTGCCGAGAGAAACTCTAGCTTTCTTGAGTGTTATCCAAACGTCGCAAGTCAAACCAGAAGACGATGAGATCCAGTAAAAAGTCTGAATAAATCGAGTAATGACATTGCCAATCTTAACTTTGCTCACGCCGTGAGAGCTCATTATTAGTTTAAAATACACGCTCGCATAGCCCGATTTCACTTTACTTATAATATTCTGTGTATAAGGCAAAGTAAAAGTTGTTGTTGTGTCGTTGTTGTTGTTGTTGTTTATCTATTCTTGGACAATAGACGCAAAAGCACCAATCTCGTCTTATTTACGCATGATATTTTAAAACTGAATGATAAGCTTTTGGCCATTTTGTTAAATTCTCAATAAAGTGCTAATCATTGAATTTTGAGTCTTGAAGCTGTTCTTTATAAAAGGACGAGAGCAGCCTTAAATTTGAATCAAATCTTAGCTCATTAGCCAGGTGCAGGTTTTCTTCTTTCATTATTAACTGACATTATGACTTACCATTTGTCAAGTTTCCACTGAGCTTTTCAAAGGATGACTTTGTCTTGTTACAGCCATGAAGCTCCACGCGCATGCATTGCTGACCAGACCCACGTGAGAGGAACAAAACGAACTACACGAGCATGGTTAGAAGTGAGGCTTTAACCAATGGTGAACGATGGAAAACTGGTCCGAATTTCCGTTGAATACCTGGAAAGGGCAGTTTTCAATAGTTCATGTTGGGAAGTATTAATTACGGCCAAATTAGTAACTGTTATATTTTAAGGCTTTAAGAGGCTATACGCGGCATTTTCTACGATAATTTGAACTGGTTTTTCAGTAGATTCTATGTCGGGCTTCACTTTGTATTGAATTTTTTAACGGAAATGGGGGAAGAGATGACTGGTACTTTGGGTAGCAGAGTGACTGGGGCAGAAATGTGGCAATCAGGAGCCATTCTCCATTGTCTCTTGTCGCAATTTGAGAATGAAAACCTAATTAACAACCGTTTCGCTAGAAGTGCTAGCAATGCTACAAAGTAAAAATTACGATAAGGTACCTTCCCAGGGAGCAATGCCTTTATTATTTCCTCTTTAGATTTTCTTTTTATGTTCTGCTTCTATAAAAGGATGGTCGCTAGCCACCCAATCCACACCATCTTAAATCATGCCTTTGTGCAACGTTTTGCAAAATATGAACTGTTAAAAAACAGACCTTAATTTCCCCTCCTTTATCAGTGAATACAATCCAGTCTTTACCATCCAGGCTGTAATGCACGAGATAACTGCTGACCCAGCTGTCTTCTAAAATTGCACCTTGGGTTGAAATCCCTGACACATAATGAAATGTCGCAGATCCACTTGCAAGTATTGACTTCTAGGATCAAAAGTTGGAGCGGCACACCAGGAACTGTTATTGCAAAAAAATATATACACCTAATTGCAATAACGTTGTCATAGAAAAAAGCAAAAAGCTAAAAGCCAAATAGGAATTAATTAGGGAAATTTAAATTTCCATTGTTCTCAGATACTGTACATTAAGGAAAAATATAATGTAAATGAATGACATGAATAAAAAAATGTATTTTTCATTCATATACAGTATCTAAGAACAATGGAAATTTAAATTTCCCTAATTAATTCCTATTTGGCTTTTTGCTTTTTGCTTTTTTCTGTGACAACGTTATTGCAACTAGGTGTATATATATTTAAAATATAGATAGGACCCTGCGCGCGCTCTGATTGGTCAAAAACCTATGTTTTATCAGAGTATAAAACATAGAAAAAGCGTGTTTTATTGTTTTGCGCACGTAAACTCTATATTTTAAAGCAAATGAAGAAGCCTAAGCCGTGTATTACACTGTGATAAAACACTCCGGTCATTTGAGAACACTCGAGAAATGTAGAAAACACTCGCCTGTGGCTCGTGTTTTTTACATTTCCTTCGTGTTCTCAAATGACCATCGTGTTTTATCACAGTGTAATACACGGCTTAGGTTTCTTTATTTGCTAAATATATATGTTGCATAAAAAACGGTACCGGTAAAAAGCTGTCTTTTTACGATAAAAAAGCTGCTTTTTTATGTAAAAAACGGTTTTATTACGTAAGAAAACAGCTTTTTTACTACTATGTAAGTATAAAGATTCTAGTTGCAATATTAAAACTGCAAAGAATCGATATCGAGGTTAAATGCTATGATCAACAATGTAAGATATACAGTTTGTTATCGAAAGAACTAATTCTTGCGAGCGATTGTCACGGACCGTATTTTCAATATTTTACTGCTATGCCAGGTCCTGTAAGAAAACGGTCCAAGAACTCTTGTGCCCCAAGCTTGAAACGAAAAGGTCTGAGACATGGTGTTATTTTTTTTCCACTGTTTTAATGCTGACTTTGAAATGTGCACGCTTTTAAAAAAGTTTCTAATTTGGGAAATTTCCCGGACTCTTTTTACAACTACAGGCTTGTGAAAATACGGTCCGAGAGGTTCCTTGCGTTAACCTTAAGACGGAAGGATCTTAAACGTGGGGTAATATTTTATTGTACGAATGGTAACAAATTTACGTACTCTGTTCTTTTGCGAAAGAGCTAATTCTTTTAAGCAACTTGCACGGACCGTTTTTTTACGGCCTCAATTGTGTAAGAAAACAGTCCGAGAGCATCGGTACGCTAAGCTCGTGACAGAAGGATCTCAAACTTGGTGTATTATTTTATTGCACTAATAGTAACAAATTAATGTACTCTAATCTTAATTGAAACATTTAATTATTGCGAGCGAATTTCACGGACCGGTATTTTTTACGGCCTCAGTGTTGTAAAAAAACGGTCCTAAAGTTTCAGTGTGCAAAGTTCGCGACAGAAGGTTCCTAAACTTGGTGTATTATTTCATTCCACTTAAATTAACAATTTGACGCGCTCTGATCTTACCTGAAAGATTTAATTTTTGGGAGCAAATATCACCGACCGTTTTTTTACGGCCTCAGTGTTGTAAAAAAAAAACGGTCCAGAAGCTTCAGTGCGCTTAGCTCGAGACAGATCGGTCTTAGACTTGGTGTATTATTTCATTCCACTAATAGTAACAATTTAACGTGCTCTGATCTTAATTGAAAGATTTAATAATTGCGAGCAAATTGCACGAACCGTTTTTTTTACGGCCTCAGTATTGTAAAAAAATGGTCCTAAAGCTTCAGTGCGCTAAGCTCGCGACAGATCGGTCCTAAACTTGGTGTACTATTTCATTCCACTAATAGTAACAATTTCACGTGCGCTGACCCCAACTGAAAGATTTTTAAATCTTTCAGTTAAAATTATTGTAAAAACACGGTCCTAAAGCTTCAGTGCGCTAAGCTCGCGACAGACCGGTCCTAACGTTGGTGTATTATTTCACTCCACTAACAGTAACAACTTAACGTGTTCTGATCTCAACTGAAAGATTTAATTATTCTCAAGCAGTCTAAGGCCTGGGACAGGAATGTAAAGTAGAAAAATGGTTTGACGGCTATATCTCCGGTTATATTTGTTTTACCAAGCTGAACTTTTCCCTGATCATGAAACTCGGCGACCCGCCTTCCCTTACCGTATTATTTTGACCATGTGACATGTCACGTGACCGTTTTGTTAAATTTTGGTAAATCGGCGAATTGGTGGCGAATTTTCGGTCTATTGATTAACAAATTAGCATTTTCCAAGCAAATTGAAATTATCTACCTTGCTACGTTTGGAATGATCTTCCTTGATTTCGTCTTTAGAAGATATAGATGATCAAAGGTCAAATGCTGTCGAAAAAGACGACCGTTCACCCTTTAAAATTTTTTATGAGAAAAGAGGGATGGTCATTCTAAACGTGAGAGGATGAAAATGATTGATCTGTATCTAAAATGCGTTTTTGCGGGATGATATTACTAAAACTCGCCACCAATTCCTCAAATAATGGCTATTTTCCACAAAACGTCACGTGACATGTCACGTGACGTCTCAGAAGTACCAATTCTACCGTTAAAATGTTCAGGACGTTAAAACCTAACTGTGTGGTAAATCTGGTTTCATTGCCATTTATGCTTTGAAAAATATAACTGCTAAATTATTTTTAACGGTAAAAGCCTTTGACCCAGGCCTTAAACTACTTGAGTTGGGAGGAAATTTCACGGACCATTTTTTTACGGCCTCAGTATTGTTAAAAAAGAACGGTCCTAAGGCTTCTGTACGCTTAGCTCGCGACAGAACGTTCCTAAACTTGGTGTATTATTTCTTTATACTAATAGTAACAATTTGACGTGCTCTGATCTTAATTGAAAGATGTAAATATTGCGAGCGAATATCACGGACTGTTTTTTTACGCCCTCAGTATTGTAAGAACATAGGCACGCAAGGCGTGCAAGAGTTATTTTTTTGTGAATAACAAGTCCCAGTAGTAGTGAATAATGCTTATCAGTCAATGATGTTACCAGTCTGGTTCGTTAAAAGTGATTGGTCAATAAAGCCTTCATGGTAATGGCTGCAAGACTCGTGTTAAGTTTGTCGTCGGTAATTGGTCGGTTTCGATCCATCTATTGTTAGTTGTTAGAAGTCCGTTTATCGGTTTTGTTTTCGTCTTGGATAAGTCGTTTGTAAGGCACGTGCACTTGTTGACATCTGTTACGAGGCTTTTGTTGTAAGTTAGTGTACCAGCTTTTCAGATTCATTCGTTGAATAGTTCGTACAGTAAGTTCTCGCTGTAACTCCTTTCATAATTTGAAGTGGTTTTTGAGGCCAAATGTGGCAACATAATAAGTACGTGCTGTTCCGTGACTCGACCTGTCAGATGTAATAATCTGATAATTAGATTAGTTTTGTTTATCCGTGAAATGATAGTGTTTTGAAAAAATCTTTCTTCTTAGATATTTATCTCCAGCAGTGAAGAGAAAGCACATCGCCTTTAAGTTTTCGAGAAAACAAGGGGATCGTGTTGTACAACTTTACGAGAAAAACAAAAGTATCATGTTACAAACGTTCCCGTGAAAAGTAAGATTGTCACGTTTTTACTGGTCAACGTATAATTGAATTTAACTCAATTTATAACAAACATGTTCTGATGCTAACAAAGATCGTAGATTTTTTTCGGTTTTGATATCCCACGAAACCATTTCAAATTAATATTGATATCAAAATCAAGAAGACGTTATGAAAGGTAACCCTGAAAAAAGAAAGACACATGAAAAACTGTATAAATATTATAAGACGCCAAGAGTCTGGGACATTCCTTGTCACATTACCCTTCCCAACGCCTGAGAGTTTTTTTGCACCTTTTGAGACTGTATTTCGCGAAGCATGCAACCACTATTTCACCTCAAAGTCTAATCAAATTAATTTGCGGTTTAACTCGCCGCCAGGAGTCTTCAGGAATACCACAAATCTTAACTCCCCTAAAAGTTACCGTTTTTAACAATTTCCATTAATTAATGCGAAATATTAAAATGCCCCTGAATTCATTAAGAAAAGATAGGTCCAAATATTTTTCTGGAAGCGCCGCTAGATCTGCTCCTTGTTTGCCAGTTTATTCTGACCGTGAAAAACAAAAGTGTCAAGTTACCATTTGAAACTAACAAATAAAAATATCATGTTACATGAATCTGCAACAAAACAAGAAATTTGATTCGAAGTTTAGGGGCAATTGATTCGTCGAATACTTCTTTGCTGGATGAAATGTTAGTTAGCCTCTTATTGATGTTGAGTGGAATGTTTTTTAGCAGTGCTGGCGGCTGGTTGCTCTGTCGGTGGACGTACGATAGTTTGTTGTTGGGCTTCATGTTTTGGCTTGTAGCTTCCGTCTGTGAGGTCGAAGGTTACGTCAAGAAAGTGAACGATTTTTTTGTTCTCATCGATTGTGATCTTAAGGCCATTTGATTTAAATACATTGCTGACTTCTTTCTTGGAGGCTAACTAACATTTCATCCAGCAAAGAATTATTCGACGAATCAATTGCCCCTTACCAACAAGCACTCAAAGAAAGTGAATATGACCACAAACTAACATACAATCCAGAGCCCACTCCAAGAAACAAAAGAAAGAGAAAAAGGGACATCACATGGTACAATCCTCCTTTCAATTCTAACGTAAAAACCAACCTTGGCAGAAAGTTCCTCCATATCGTCGACAAATGCTTCCAGAAAAACCATTCACTCTACAAGATTTTCAACAGACACACTCTCAAACTAAGCTACTCATGTATGCCAAACATGAAATCCATCATATCGTCACAAAACAAACACGTTCTTTCAAAAATGCAAATGCACCAACACCGCAACCTGACACCTGCAATTGTAGAAAAAAGCCTGATTGCCCACTGGAAGGAAAATGGCTCCAAACTAACGTCATCTACCAAGCTACAGTCGCCACCGAGACAACAACTGAAACCTACGTTGGACTAGCCACAAACTTTAAAGAACGCTACAGGAACCACAAAACATCCTTCCGACAATCAAACAGAAAAAATGAGACAGAACTTTTCAAACATGTTTGGAGCTTTCAGGATGCAAAGAAAGCGTTTCAGATAAAATGGAAGATTCTTAACAAATGTAAACCTTACAGTAACATTAGCAAAAAGTGTAGTCTTTGAATGAAAAGTTCATAATCATCTGTAAGAAAGAACTGTGTAGCCTCAACAGAAGAAACGAATTAGCAAGTTCATACCCCCACAAAGCCGATATGTGCTCCGGAACTTTAGAGTAACGTAACTCAAGACACCGACGCATAATCCCTCTTATATTACGTTTCTTGTTAGGTAACAACTCCGAATAGTTTCGAATAGCCTGAATGTAACGCACCTAGTATGGCAACCATTCAAATTTTCGTATTTAACTGCGAGCTTTCCAGTTTTAGCATATAATCCTTCTTATATTATGTTTTTGTTACTTAGCAACTCTCCGAATTGTTTCAAATAGCCTGAATATAATGCACTTACTATAGCAACCATTCAAATTTTCGTATTTAACTGCCAGCTTTCCAATTTCAACAGTTCAGTTGTTAAAATTGCCTGATGAGTGTGGTCCTTGTACCATACGAAACAGTTCTGTAGCAATAAAACGATGATTGCTCGTGAAACCTGAACTTCTGTGAAGTTATATATATATATATATAGATATTTATGAAACAGAAAATGGTTCCCATGTTTATATAATAGCGAAGAAATAAAACATATATGTATATTCAGAGTTTCTATCCTGACGGAGCGAGTGACGAGTCGATACCTTAGGAGAGAATAATAAAATAAACAACAGAAACTATGCACCTAGACCTCCCCCCCAAAAACAATAACTGCTTTAACATGACCATGATTATGATGATAAATAGAATTGCAAGCCTACAAAAATTCTACAGTTCCAATAAAGTTTTACAGACAAGAGTATTACCCTACTTTATATAATGTAAATATATTATAAAAGTGTGAATAAACTGAATTGAATTGAATTTAATTGGAAGAATAATGAGTATTGTGGAAACCCTAACCGCATTTAATTACATCCCAGGAGTCTGTTTTTTTTTTTTGCTACAGCCTTGTTCTAAACGTTTTCTTTGTCCCGTACTCGTTACAATTAAAGCGAGATTCTCAATCATCGGCACGATACCTGCTTTTGTCTGACATGGTTAAAGAAACCCTTCCTTGTTTCGCGGCATGCATGTCGTCCAATTCTGAGGAAGCCCGGAGCTGTTCATCTTTTATTCGTCCATCATCTAGTCCCAGGGGTAACGAACAAGCTAAAAGAGAGGGAGTGGACATTAACTCAGCCGACTAAGTACATTGCTTATGTACAGGGATTTTTTGTTTAATAGGTTATGTTACAGTTGCAAGCTCAGTTACCTGGTCTTTGAATGTAAGTGAGGCTGAAGGTGACCTTGCTTTGATACGAACATATCTGATTTTTCTTTTAAATGTTAACTAGTTAGCCTGAGAAAAACTTTCTTTACCCCTCCCCCCTCAAAAAATACAGTGTCGTCTGCATCAAAACAAGGTGACCTTTTGCCTCGCTGCCATTCATAGGCCAGGTCACAGCAAAATTGGTTAGTTTTGAAATGGGGTTTCTAATATGGCTGTGTCTAAAAGAACTGGGACTTAGCGTGACGTGGATCAACGTTTTATAAGAATGTATCGAGCTTAGTGACAAATAATGGTTTCTCAACATCTTCCTTTTATCTCATCATAGCTCTTGAATTGTTTGCTAATAGCTCTTGAACTGTTTGCTATCTCTGGTATTGTGGTGGATGGAAAGGAACTGAAATTAGTCATGTTTGGAGACGACATGACATCATTTGTCTTTGACAAACAGTCACACCTCGCCCTATTCAACACCATCAAGCTTTTTGGCACATATTCGGGCTTGTGTGTAAATCATGACAAAACAGAAATTATTTTGCTTGGCAATATAGAAATAAAAAGCTCGGAGTGAGGTATAAAAGAGATAAACAAGGTGGTTAAAATCTTGGGTGTCCATCTTACCAATAATCACTCTTTGTTTTACAAAATGAATTTCGAAACTGTTGAGAAATCTTTGAGGGAATATTTAAAAGACTGGAATTGGAGAGGTCTTACGTTGCTAGGAAAAATACAAGTTATTAAGTCATTGCTATACCAAAAATTTTGTACCGGGCTCCCCTTATCTCAGCCAAGAAAGTCTTAATTAAAAGAAAATTATCTGCTTTATTCATTTATCTGGAAGGATAAGGACAAAGTTAAGCGCGTTGCACTAATAAATACTGTTGAAAAAGGAGGGTAAAAGTACCCGACAACGAGACCATGGTTAAAGCTCAAAGAATACTTTCTATTAAGAAATTCTTAGATACCAACCCAGCTGCCGGTGAAAATGTTTCTTCGAGCTTTATCTCAAAAAGGCGGGAGGTACATTTTTATTCCATTGCAACTTTGATCTCACAAAGTTATCAATAGCTCTTCCAGACTTTTACAAAGAATGCGTTTTAACTTGGTCTTCTTTGATCGAATACAACCCTTCCTCTGTTTCAGACATAGTAAATCAAGTCTTGTGGAGCAATAAGTTTATATGTGTTGATTCTAGATAAGTTAACAATGCAAAACTCTCATTTTCGATACAGGATTAATTAAAATTGATAACCTCTATGACGAAAATGGCAATATCAGATCGCATAAGAAGCCATGGCGCTTGTCTCTCTTACCGGTCGATCACTTCCTAATTTTCCGTCTCCTCAGTGCTTTCCCGCTTGAATGGCGTAAAGAATAACCCTTTTCACGGTTAACTCTGCTCATCTGCATTACAATGAAATCTAGCATGTATGTGAGGCAATTTCGGGCTATTTTGTAGTTTTAGCCCGAAGTTGCCTCGCATTTTAGATTACATTGTAATGCAAATGACAAAGACCAACCGTGAAAAGGGCTATTGAAACTAAATAAGGCTTCTCTTTACGTAAATACACAATATCAAATCCCAAGTGATTTCTTTCTGCCAATCAATGGTAATAAAACCTCTTTAGAGGAGCTTAATTCAAAATCTTTGTACCAGAGTTTTGTCTCTAAAATATCTTGTAAACCAACTGCAATGAAGAAATATGACAAAGCGTTTAATACAGACACCTTTAATCTTGACTGAGGAAAGATTTATTTACTGCCTTCCAAGTTAACCTTGCATACGATATTTAGGAAATTTCAATACAAAATACTAAACAGAATTTTATATACGATAGAAATGTCATTTAAAATTTAAAAAAAGTTGACTCCCCGTGGTGTTATTTTTGTGGTACGGAGTTAGAGACTTTAGAACATTTCTTTTGTTTTTGCTCAAAAGTGCGAGCTTTCTGGGATGAAATCACAGTTACGCTAAATTTTCAGGGCATAGCCTTCAGGACTTTTGATATTAAAGATAATGTTTTTGGTTTTCTTGACACGCTAACTTGTGACAGTGACTGCATGTTACTTAATTACATTATACTAGTAAGTAAACACTTTATTCATCGTACCAAACTTAATAAGACTTCCCTATCTCTTAAATTACTTTTCGAAAAAATCAAAACTACACGTTTTAATCGAACGTTTTTCTAGCTAGAAAGAATTATAAACTTCTGATCCATGACAACAAATGGAACCCCTCCTCCAACTAATACAACAGTAGTTTTTTTTTTTTACGTTTACAATACGCGATGTCCTTGGTTTGTTAGTTTTTTTCCTATATTTTATTGATATACGCATTTTTTGGTAGTCCTAGTGTCATGTATCGTTAGTGTACGATGAATAAAGTGTTTACTTACTAGTATAATGTAATTAAGTAACATGCAGTCACTGTCACAAGTTAGCGTGTCAAGAAAACCAAAAACATTATCTTTAATATCAAAAGTCCTGAAGGCTATGCCCTGAAAATTTAGCGTAACTGTGATTTCATCCCAGAAAGCTCGCACTTTTGAGCAAAAACAAAAGAAATGTTCTAAAGTCTCTAACTCCGTACCACAAAAATAACACCACGGGGAGTCAACTTTTTTTAAATTTTAAATGACATTTCTATCGTATATAAAATTCTGTTTAGTATTTTGTATTGAAATTTCCTAAATATCGTATGCAAGGTTAACTTGGAAGGCAGTAAATAAATCTTTCCTCAGTCAAGATTAAAGGTGTCTGTATTAAACGCTTTGTCATATTTCTTCATTGCAGCGGGTAGGGTATATTATTAGAAAAGGAAAAAAACAAACTAAAAAATAAAATAAAATAATGATGATGATGCTGCTGCTGATGATGATGATAGTGAAAAACAACTATTAATATTTGCATTTTTATTTGCTGTAAAGCTCACGCCAGGGTGCATTTAGTTTAGGTTACGCCGAAGATATTCGGCGTGGGTTTTAAAATTTTGCGGCGTACCGGCGTGCGATCCACGAGATGTCGGCGTACTGAAGCGAGTGATCAAGGCAACTGATTTGGCGTGAGTGGCGTAACCTCGCTAACCTGGCGTAACCACGAAAGGTTACTTGACCTGTGCTGTGGCCGGTAAATAAAATAAATTTACGATCCTTTTGAGTCCAAATATCTTTGAAGAACGTCTCTCACAGCACTTGCATCCAGCGAGAATTTTTTGTCCAGCGTTAACAAGCAACCGCTGACCAAATACCTGCACGTTCGAAGGCAAATTTGTTCGCTTTCCGACCGAACGCGAGGGTGGGCACGCGTTCAATGATGGGATCATTAGGCGGCACACACACATTTGTTTTCAACTTCTTGCACCCCCAAACGATCTCATAACTAAGCGGACGCCTACTCCCACCCCAGGTTTCGACTCTTTTTAAAAGCGTTACTGCTATAATGCTCTTCGCTTATTTTCAGTGAACGCTCGCGGCTCGCGTTAGCTCTTGATTGTAACAAACGCTAGAACATGCTGTCTCGACTGTCAGGAGCCCATCGCTCCTGCGACTGTATAATATTCAGGACTTATATACCTGTTTTTATGAGCAATATTGTGTCTAAAATTATAAGGCGCAGAAGTGATAACTGATGAAAACGAAAACAACCTGAATGTGAACGAAAAATGTCTAATGTGCAAGCTGATTTTGTAAAACTATTCTCCCAATCCTTTCATCATCATCGATCGATAAACCTGATAAACATGAGCCCAAAGTATAACTTACAGATCAGATATTATTATTAGAGTTTGAAGTTAAAAATTGGTAGATACACTCCAAACAGTTGCCCAACAACCTGGGGCGCCATTGTGCGGTCGGGCAACTGCCTGGTGTTGTTCCATAACCCTTTTTTTCCCTTTCAACCTCTCTTTAAACTTACCAAAATTTCACTGAAATTCATGTGTACCCCGCCTTAAGGCCTGGGTATGGAATGCTAAGTAGAAATATGGTTAGACAGCTCTACCTCTTAGTATATTTGTTTTACCAAGCTGAACTTTTCCCTGACTATAAAACTCGACGTCCTGTCTTGCCTTAACATATTATCTTGACCACGTGACATGTCACGTGATCGGTTTGATAAAATTTGGTAAATCAGCGAATTGGTGATAAATTTTCGGTCTATTGATCAATAAATGAGCGTTTGCTACGTTTGGAATGATCTTTCTTGACTCCGTTTTTAGAAGATATTAATAATCAAAGGTCAAATTTTGTTGAAAAAGACGACTTTTGACCCTGTAAAATTTTTTCTGTGAAAAGTGGAACGGTCATTCCAAACGTGAGAGGATGAAAATAAATGATCTGCATCTAAAACGCGCTTTCGCGGGATGATCCCGGGGGGGCTACTCCCTATAGTGGCCTATACGGGAAGGGTCCGCCCGAAAGGGGTACCTTTTTCAGGCTTCAGGTATATAAAAGGGTAGGGATTTCACAAGTTGAGGTATATAAAAGGGTAGGGAAATCGGTGATTTAGGTATTTAAGAGGGCATTAAATTACACTATTTCAAATAGGCACCCCTTATGGCTGTATCTGTTTATTTATTAAGGACTACATGAAAATGAGAACAAGACTTCCAAAATAAGGTATGTGAAAGGGGTACCTTTCTTCAATAAAAGGTGTATAAAAGGGGTACCTTTTCTGCCAAAATGGTATATAAAAGGGTAAGGGGTTGGACCTCGGGGCGGAGCCTCCCCGTATTAAAATTTGTTAATTCCCCCCCCCCCCCGGGGGATGATATTTCTAATAACCGCCACCAATTCCGAAGATAATGGCTATTTTCTGGTAAACGCCAAGTGACATGTCACGTGACCTGTCAAAAGTACTAATTTTACTTTAAATGTTCAGGACGTGTGCTAATAACTGTGTGCTAATTCTGGTTCCATTTCCATTTATACCTTTAAAAATATAGCTAATAAATTATTTTTACCGGTAACAGCCTTTGACCCAGGCCTTAATCTACTTGAGAAAGCCAACTTTCGCGATCCCTCAATG
>JAHPZR010005524.1:45000-69816 GCA_019787425.1 Platygyra sinensis
AATGTCCTTCGTTTAGTCTTCTCAGGATTTAAATTAACCATTTTCATCAAAATCAAAATTTCCCTCCAAACCTTTGGCAAAACGGAAAAACGTCGCCATATCGTACACGAGTTCCAGCCACTGTACACTAATGGCTGATAGTGTGCAATGGCTCAGCCAATCAGATTACAGTATTTGCATTAGTATACTAGTAGAATTCTACTAATAACTTTTATTTCAAAGTCATATTTCCATCAGTAACTTACGGCCTCGTTTTGTGGGGGTCGTGCTTCAATGCGGGTTTTTTTGATCCATTGGAACGATTGCACTGTAGAGCGCAACTTACCAAAGGACATGAGATCGTCGGATCCCGGACGTGTTAATTAGAGCTGATTGGCATTCGTTGAGCTATTGTTATAAACTAGTTCTGTTAAAGCTTACGCACAAAGCATTTCATGATAAGCTCCCACAAGTGCTATCAGATAACATTGTGATGAAACGTCCCACAGGTTACTCTTTACGAGCGTCAGACTCTCTTACGGTGCCTCGTTTCAACTCTATCTATGGCAAAAACTCTATTGCTCATAGAGGCTCTGTATTGTGGAATATTTTAATCTCTGATGATAGGAATTTTTCTAGCACAAGTTATAAAAACCTGAAGAAGAAAATCCGTTCAATGGACATTTTTAAAGAGTTGACTTTCAAAG
Source organism: Platygyra sinensis (assembly GCA_019787425.1). NCBI lineage: Eukaryota > Metazoa > Cnidaria > Anthozoa > Scleractinia > Merulinidae > Platygyra > Platygyra sinensis. The sequence goes on from JAHPZR010005524.1 coordinate 45,687, forward strand.
AGACCTCTACAACTACCACAAAATTTTAGACGTAAAGATTTTAATTATATTTAGGGGATTTAAGGTCTTTTTAACAATGTACATATATATGCAGTTAAGTAATAGTGTTCATTGTGAATAGTTGATTTTGTTAATTATTATGCATATATTTGTTCTTAGGTTTAGTATTTACGCACAACCCCACAAGCTGCACAGCTTTTTTTTTTTTACCATCGTGCTTGCATCAAGGTTGTCTGTCTGTTTGTCCGTTGAAATCGTCATTTGACGCACCATTTTATTAAACGAGTTTGAGAGCCTCGCATGCAAAACCACATTATTCTTCCGTCGTTTAAAACACTCAAATATTTTTGTGCAGTGTTTAAATTTGTACTGGGTTAATTTTAGGGAATGTTGCGGGTTCTTTTGGGTGCAGAGTAATTAAATTTCGAAGACATGTATTTCGTTCACTTAAAAGTAGTTCCTAAAAATAATTGATTTTCACCATGTGCGAAACCTTCAAATCGATTAAGCTTCTGGCGGTTGAATCGCCGAAGGATGGTCTACAAATTCGTGTAAAAATTTCTTTGGGCAAATGATTGTGAGCGACGCAAGAGCTTTTCAAAGTACGTTAAAAATGCAAATATTTGCCGTCGGTCATCAAATTTCAATTTACGGGTTAGACATAAATTTTAGCATGTGCCACATGTCTTGATTTATCTTAAACTAAAACAGACACAGAGATGATAATTTCGAAATGTTCCTACCTTATTTACTATAAAATGCAGGTTCAATAGCCGATTTTACGTGTTTCCCTCGCCATTCGTTGCTTGTGCAAAGTTTCCTCCTGTTTACACAAGGTATGATGAACATCACCAACTGTCATCGTATTTGAAGGTCGAATACCATGAATCAATCTTTCACCATTTTTCTGCGCATTTGATCACCACTGCATCTAAGTTAACAACGACTAAGTCATTTGTGGATAGTTGCTTGCCTTGCGCTACACCAAAACGCTATTACATTTAAGCGATTCTTGCAATTCCTGGAATCCTTGTGCACAGCGGTTCGCTATTTGTTCGTCACGCAATGCGGTCGTTCCATTTTAAGGGTAGGGGTAGGGCGATCTGTATTTCGATACGCAACCACTTGGAGCACACAATCTTGTTGAGTAGGAAGAGAGTAAATAAAGGAAAAGAAAGAATGACTAGTGTACCTTTGTCTCCTGAGTTGTCTCCTGTTGTCGTCTCTTACACGACCAGCATCCTGCATTGCGTAACGCTGTGTCCCTAAACTCATACCTAGGTCTTTTCGCGCTATGCCAATTTTTTTTGGTTACTTTTCTCAACCATCATGAACTCAATCCGAAGTTTCACCCGAGTCTCTAAATTTCTTAACTTCCACAAAACCAAACAGTGCAAACACGTAATGAGGTCGTATGATTTTTTATAACTTGGCTGAATTTGCCTTCGAATACTTACGCGACAGTCGAAGAATTTTAGCGCCTCTGGCAAAGTCTTTTTTTTTCCTCAAATTGTTTTTCGCAACATGATCGCACCGTTACCTCGATCTTGCTCGCGCTCTTGCTCCCGTCGTGCTCCCACTATTTTTTTTTTTTGACACAACAAATCGGTACGAGGTTTTTCTTGCGCGTCCGAAGTCGCATAATCTCCGCACGGAAACAAAATGTCGCAAATTATTGCCTGAAGCGTTTTGTGAGATTCCGCCATAAAAACAAAGCTGAGGAAGGGCAGCTACCGATGAAAGACAAAGGAAATATTGGACTAGACCAGGAAGAACTAGCGCGTGGTAAGACTACTTTGTGAATGAAGTCGTAGTACCTGAACATTTATTTCACACATGCACAATCCCAGGTCCAACTCGTTTTTATCATTTTCGAACTTTTTAGTGTGAACAGGCGAAACCAGTTGGAAAATTATACAGTAGTGTGGGCGAAAATAATTAGCTTTGTTTTGTTCCAGATTGACTGCGTTAGTGTGGCCGGGGCCTGATTTACAGCTCTTTCGGGGGTCTTCGTCTCATTATCTGGGCAAGTCTCTCCCTATCGAATTGAAGATGAGGCATGTAGGCCCCAACTGTTTATGTTCAAGACAGTAATTGAGTTTGCCTTTCAAAGTGACGCGTTACAACTGCAGCTACCAACTAATTTTTTCATAAGATCTATGTAGGGCTTCTTTCGTTTAAAGTTGATTGTTGAGATGTCAAGCTGATGAAAATTGCATATGTCTTGAAGCATCTTCACAGAAAACTTAATTTAGAGCAAGCTGCGAATTCACAAATGTTATGGGTCGTTATGCGTATCTCGTACGATGGTCGGATGCTGAAGTAATATTTCCACTATGACTTCGTTACTCAAATCTTGTGTTCAGCTCTTCGCCGTGTTCAACTTCTTCGTCTTCAGATTCATCAACTTGAAGAACTTTCTTTGAAGCGAGGCGTGAGAAAAAAACTTGCAACTTGCTTAGAAGTTAAATAACTCAAAGCATCAAATCTAGAAGAGCCATATGCGTTTCTGACTTTTCTCATTGACTTGGAAACATGGGAAGGATCTGTTTCCTTTACAGTCTCTTCGCCGATTTTGAATTAAGCATTGTTTTTGGTTTTCAGTCAGTCGGGTTCTTTGAGTACCGGAGGATTTCAACGCCCAGCCCATTGACAACGATGAACGGGAATCAGAGGTGCCTTGGCTGTGCCTGTATCCTCTACAGGCCTATCAATAGAGGCAACACCCTGTTCTAGCTTTGATGCATAGAACATCATTGCCTTATTTCTGTCTGCGGGCATATGGTCAGTTTGCGAATATGGTCAGATATATTTAACAATTAGATTATGAGCTCGAGATTTCTATGAGGGGATAGTTGATGAGGCCTAAAGCCGAATCAACTATCGCCACATAGAAGTCGAGAGCGAATAATCTAATTGTTTTAGTAGAATTCTAACTGAAATTAACGCAAAGAACGGTTTCCAATGATTTTCCCACGCATTATTGAACTTTAACCTTAAACGAAGTTGCACGTATGGAACTGTCTTTGGCAAATTTGCAGTTGTTTACGCGCGTACCCGCTTTTTCAATATTTTCAAGTTTTTTAAGTCAAGAAACCGTAAATGTGCTTCTTTTAGTCTTCTCAAGAATTTAATTACCCGTTTACATCTAAATTTCCTTCCAAAACCTCGGAAAAACTATAAAAACATCACATTTCGAGGACGACCGGCAGCCACTGTACCATATTGTAATTAAGAATTAGAAAACAGTCCTAAGAAAGTACGCGCGCTGATTGGTTTAAAAATCGTGGGATAGGTCCATAAATCGTAAAAATAGAAAAAAAAATTCGACCAACAATAGTCCAATATGGACCTAAAGCTAGTAGAACAACATATTGACAGCACGTACTAACCAGCACATGGATTCCATGTGAAGATGTTGACCTGCTTCTTGCTCAAACAAGCCGTCATCTTCAATTCACACTCGCTCTGGTAAGTTACTCCGTCAGTTCCACAGACTTTTCCTCTACTCGGTGTACATGTTTGATAGCGGCATTCACAAACACGTGCGCTGACGTTGTAACTAACGCAAATAGAGTGTGGCCGACGGGATGCACAGTAAGCTGCCTCGCAATGCCTCAGTCCTAAAAAGACATCACAGTATAACTTGTTAGTTATGTTTAAAGTAATTTCCCTAAACAAGTGAAACAGAAACTTGACAATTAATTTATGCCTTAGTTGGAATCATGGAGTTCAAGGTTTGGAAATTTTAAAAGAAAGATAACAATAATCGAGTCTCAGCAGACTGAGAGAAAACTCTAGCTTCTTGAGTGTTATCCAAATGTCATAAGAGGAACCAGAAGACAATGATGTCCAGTCAAAAGTTCGAATAAAATGAGTAATGACATTGCACGTCTTAGCTTTGCTCCCGCCATGAGAGTTTATCTTTAGTTTAGATACACGCTTGCATATTCTTCTTCATATATTCTGTGTGAAAGCAAAATAAAACGGTTGTTGTTGTTATTTTTAGTCTTGGACAATAGAAGCAAAAGAACCAATCTCGTCTTATTTACGAATGATATTTTAAGGCTGGATGATAAGCTTTCGTCCATTTTGTTCAATTCTCGACAAAGTGCTAATCATTGAATTTTGAGTTTAAAAACTGTTCTTTGTAAAAAGAACGAGAGGAACCTTTAATTTGAATCAAATCTTAGCTCATTGGCCAGGTACAGGTTTACCTAATAATTGTATTAACTGTACTCTTTGTTATTCTTAATATTGTAAATATTCTTAGGTTTCTGAGTGGATTATAGAGGGAATTATATAGGGAATATAGGGGTACTATAGGTTTTAACATTTTAGATAGGTGTCCTTACTTAGTGGGAAACTGCTATTTTACTTGACACGTTAATAAAGTTTTTATTATTTATTATTATTATTATATCTTTTATTATTCACTGTGGCTTACCATATCTCATATCTCCAATATTAAAGGATCTGTTTGCCATGTCACAAGCCTGTAAGCCCCACGCGCATGCATAGCTGACCAATCCACTTGAGAGGAACAAAACGAACAAAACGAGCACGGAAGTGAGGCTTTAACCAAAAGTGGTAGACTGAGGACTTCTCCAAACCTCCTTTAAATTCCTAAACAGGGCAGATTTCAATAGTTAATGTTAAGAAGTATCACCAACAGCTAAAATAGTAACTGATATAAAAATAAGACTGTTATATTTCTAGGCTTAAAGAGGCTATACTCATTTTCTGAGACAATGTGAAATGCTTTGACAGTAGATTCTATGTGGAGCTTCACTATGTGTAGGATTTTTTTAGCAGGATGGGTGTGGGGGGAGAGAGAGACGACTGCTATTTTGGGTAGCAGAGTGACTCGGGAAAAATATGTTGCAATCACGAGCCATTCTCGATTATGTCTCTTGTTGAAATTTGAAAATGGAAGCTAATTGATAACCATTTCGCTAGAAAGTGATAGGAATGCCAAGAAGTAAAACTTACAATGAGGTACCTGCTCAGAAAGCATTCCTTTATTTCTTCCTCTTTAAATGGTGCAAATGACAGATTGTTTTTGATATACTCGATAAAATCTTCACAATTTACTGATAATAGAAAAAAATTCACTTCGGGCGGGGTACAAATCCGCGAGACCAAAAACAGGAGACTGGGAATGATTGTGACGTCATTTCAGGACTTGAAGCTTTGCGGAAAACAGATTTCTCCGACATTTTCCTATTTTCTTATATACAGTGCACTTTAGTACCATTTTTTGGCGAGTTTATTAGCTCGCAATCAAAAAATGACTGAATATACACTGAATATAATCTGTCATATACACTTTACATCTTCTTTGATGTCTTGCTTCTTTGAAAGGGTGGTGAATAGTCACTCAATCTACCCCTTCCTTCTTAAAGTGTATATGAAGCGAAATCAGTTTTTCAATATGCTGAAAGTTCAACATTTTAAAAGACACTATTCCAAAGTTTGAGCCATGTTTAAAACAAATTGGCGATTTCATAACACCTGAAAATTGTGCGATTTTGCTCTCAAAAAGGGGTCTTCGAATGACGCGGCTAAAATGTCCTGATGACGCACGTAATGTTGTGGACAAGACTAGGAGATTGCAATACGATACGGCGTGTATTGGCTAATACACAACATCAATATCCTCGTCGTCATTTGAAGATTCAGAGAAAGCACTCAATTCAGAATCGCTCGACATGTTGTTTTGCCTCAGAAACCTTCCTTAGTGATTAAAGTGCAACTGAAACGAAATTTTCGCAGATGAGATTTTTGCGTAATAATAAAGTTTGAACCTTACTTGGAAATACTGCCAACATTTTTTTCGCATACGGTAAGCGAAAACTGCTTTTTCAGCCATTCGAAGTTGACCGGTTGAACCTAAAATTGGCGGCCATCTTGGCGCAGTCAACGTAATGATGTCACTGGTTGTTGCTGCGAAGCCACCAGGCTTCACAGCAGACTACACCTTTTGCTCTTCATTTACAGAAAATCAACATTCATTTGGGTCAAAATCGCACTGAAGATTGTTACCTTCATGGATATGATTGTATAATAAAGCAATTGATTGTGCGTTCTCATGCAAATTGTGTTATTGAAAGTCTTTTGTTGAAAAAGGATCGTCCAAAAGTGTAAATGATTGTCGTTTCGTGACAACGAATTTCATTTCGACCAAAATGAAAATACATTTACAGTCAATGAATGTCAAAGGATGGTATTGTTTATCTTTTGATGATTTTGAATGTTAACACATATGCAAATGTTATTCTTGAACGTTCCTTACGCGCAAATGAAGGTCATATTGGTGTTATTGAGAGTATATTGACTGTAATGAAACAAATTTGGACCCAAATGAATGTTTATTTTCTGTAAATGAAGAGCAAAAAGGTGTAATTTCGGTCGCGTTCGTGACCAGTCTGGATTGCCTGCGCCAGAAGCCAGGCTCATTCGAAATGTATTTTGGATGTATGTATATCACCGCATTTGCCTCGATTTCAAGTAATCGAAATCGAGGCTCTTTCGATTCATAAGAACTTCTACTATCAAAGTCAGTGAGTGCTATTGATGTGAAAGAGAAAATCCTGTTTCGTGTAGAGACTGAACACAGAAAGGCTGACCGTACGGTTGGGGTTAACTGTTTTGTATTTTCCAATATTTCGTCAGGCACGGCCTGACTTCTTCAGGGACTGTTTACAACTGAGAAAAGACGTTACAATTTAAACAACAACGGTAAAAGCCTATATAGTATTACAGTAAAAAGCTGACCGTTAAAGTGACTAACAAATGACAAGATAACAAAAATAGAAATAAAACCGTTGAACAAACTAATGAATGACAAGATAACAAAATGGAATATACTACATAAGGTACAAGTGGGTTAAACATAAGATTAAATTTCTTCTCGTTTGTTTATACCTTTGGGTTCAAGAGTTTGACCCCTTTCGATAAGGTACGCTTCCCTGGCTTTGCGTAACGCGTCACGACATGAATGTATAAGTTCTAGTGGTATCAGTTCTATGTCGTTAGGTGAATGATTGTCGGAAAGAAAATGGTCTGAAACTGCAGTGGGTCTGGAGGAAGGGGTGGGTCTGTCTACTGGTCGTCGGTGTTCATTAAAGCGGTCTTTAAGTCGTCTTTTCGTTTCACCTATGTACTGTTTGTGGCAACGTAGACAATGTATCATGTAAATGAGATTTTTAGAGTTGCAGTCAATATGATCATGAATGGTTCTCATTTCCCCAGTGGCAGAAAAGGTATAATTTGTACGGCCGTCGGTGATATAGCGGCAGGTAATGCAATTTTTGCCGCATCGAAAGGATCCCTTGGTGACGTTAGTTTGTTTATCAGTACGTAATTTGGATCTAACTAGAATGTCACTAAGGTTGTCGGTTCGTCGGAAAGCAACAAGAGGTGTGGTTTGAAAGACGTTGCTGCATCGTGGGGAAGACGAAAGGATTTTAAAGTGTCTTTGTATGATATTAGATATGGAACGAAGGGCAGGATTGTATGTGATAACAAGCGGAACGCGTCTGGGTTGGTTTGTGGTAGTCTGACTGGGTTTGAGTGTTTCATTGCGTGTGATTGCGTGAACTCGTTGGATTTCTCTTTTGAGAAAAGAGAGGTTGTATCCACGATCGTTAAGGTATTGGATGAGCTCATTGGCGCGTAATGTGAAGCTTTCGTCTGAAGAGCATATGCGTCGTAATCGGAGAGCGAGGCTGAATGGAATGGCTCGTTTCGTATGTAGAGGGTGACACGATGATTGTAGAAGGTATTGGTGTTTGTCTGTAGGTTTAGTATAGAGATCGGTCTCAACTTCACCAACCTGGCTAAGTGAGACCTTGACGTCGAGAAAAGAAGTAGATGTTGCTGAATGGGATGAAGTGAATTTGATAGTGGGATGAATGTTGTTGAGGTAAGTTATAAAAGTGCGTAGTTCGTCTTCTGTGTGAGTCCAGATCATGAAAATGTCGTCTATGAAGCGCCACCAGGTGTGTGGCTGGTACGGCGCATGTGTGAGTGCGTCTGTCTCGAATTTAGCGAGGAATAGGTTAGCGTATGATGGAGCCATGCGTGTTCCCATGGCTGTGCCATGTGTTTGAATGTAGGAGGTGTTGTTGAATTCAAAACTGTTCATGGTAAGGATCATCCTGATGAGGTCGCAGAGAGTCTCAGTGCGTACGGTGGAGGTAGACTGGTCACGGGTATTGAGATAATGTCGACAAGCATCAATGCCCTCGTTGTGTGGAATGTTGGTATAAAGTGATGAAACGTCTAGCGTGACAAGGATAGCGTTACTAGGTAAGTGTCCAAGTTGGTCAAGCTTGTTGAGGAAATGTGTAGTGTCTTTGATGAAAGATGCTGTTTTGTGGACCAGAGGTTTGAGATAATAGTCAACGAACTGAGAGATGCGTTCGGTGGGGTGACCGTTGCTTGAAACAATGGGGCGTCCGGGGTTACCATGTTTGTGTATTTTAGGTAGAATGTAGAACCTTCCTGGTTTGGGATCAGCCTGAATGAGAAATTGTTTAGTTTTGTAGTCAATGAAACCATCCTTGTGCAGTCGTTTAATGTAAATTTCTACACGTGTTTGGATGTCACTGGTCATGTCAGTGTCAAGTCGTCTGTAGAACTTAGTATCGTTAAGTTGTCGTAAGCATTCGTTAACGTACCAGTCGCGGTCCATGATAACTGTACCGGATCCTTTGTCTGCTGCTTTGATGATTATGTCAGTGCGTCGGCGTAGTTGTTTAAGGGCGTGACGTTCGCGTGTTGTAAGGTTGTCACGTACTGGTTTGGGGGTAAGGTTGAGAATGTCACGCTCTACTGCACTGATAAAAGCGTCCAATGCTGTGTCCCTATGTTGAGGCGGTGTCCAGGTGCTTTTGATGTGGAAAGGATTAAGGTCAATCTGAGTAGGAAAGTCGTGGAAATATTCCAATAAACGCATGCGTCGGGAGAACTCGTTAATGTCGGCTCGGACTTCGTTCCAGTCTATCTGTCGTGGCGTAGGGCAAAATGTAAGTCCCCTAGCTAGTAGTTGTGTCTCGTCACTTGAAAGAGTGACATTGCTAAGATTAATTACAGAGTTGGTGTCAAGTTGGATGTTGTGATTGTTTCTCCTCCAGTATCGTGTAGTACGTATGTTGCGTCTGCGTCTGCGGCGACGCTTGTGTGGATGAGAAGTTGTGTTGTGATTGGCGTGAAGGGTAGTGGCTGTAGTGATCGGTGTGAGTTGTGCGTCACGGTCAGTGTCTGTGGCGTTACTGCTGGTGATGATCCTGTTATGCGAATGCAAAGCCTGCTGGGAAGTGTACTTACCGTTAAGGGTCCTTTTCTTACAGCGCCTAGAATCTAAAGTTTTGCAGAGTCCAGTAGCAGTAGCTTTAAGGAATTCCGTAATGTTTCTAAAAGTGGCAGCAGGACAGGTAGATTTAAGTTGTTCGAGCGAGTTTCTAAGTTGGATTTTAGTTTTCTTGTAGTGTTCTTGATATTTTTGGTTCAGTAAGTTCATCATTTGAAATGATGTTTTCCTGAGAAGTGATTTCCAGCTTTGAAGAAAATGTTGATCGTCAGTGTCAAATGAAGGTCTGCATTTAATAGAGAGTCCCTTGGGAATGATCTTGTGTGTCCGATAATAATTGTAATTTGAAATATGGTGTTCATATGGTGTTCAGTAGATTGACCTTAATCCTTTCCACATCAAAAGCACCTGGACACCGCCTCAACATAGGGACACAGCATTGGACGCTTTTATCAGTGCAGTAGAGCGTGACATTCTCAACCTTACCCCCAAACCAGTACGTGACAACCTTACAACACGCGAACGTCACGCCCTTAAACAACTACGCCGACGCACTGACATAATCATCAAAGCAGCAGACAAAGGATCCGGTACAGTTATCATGGACCGCGACTGGTACGTTAACGAATGCTTACGACAACTTAACGATACTAAGTTCTACAGACGACTTGACACTGACATGACCAGTGACATCCAAACACGTGTAGAAATTTACATTAAACGACTGCACAAGGATGGTTTCATTGACTACAAAACTAAACAATTTCTCATTCAGGCTGATCCCAAACCAGGAAGGTTCTACATTCTACCTAAAATACACAAACATGGTAACCCCGGACGCCCCATTGTTTCAAGCAACGGTCACCCCACCGAACGCATCTCTCAGTTCGTTGACTATTATCTCAAACCTCTGGTCCACAAAACAGCATCTTTCATCAAAGACACTACACATTTCCTCAACAAGCTTGACCAACTTGGACACTTACCTAGTAACGCTATCCTTGTCACGCTAGACGTTTCATCACTTTATACCAACATTCCACACAACGAGGGCATTAATGCTTGTCGACATTATCTCAACACCCGTGACCAGTCTACCTCCACCGTACGCACTGAGACTCTCTGCGACCTCATCAGGATGATCCTTACCATGAACAGTTTTGAATTCAACAACACCTCCTACATTCAAACACACGGCACAGCCATGGGAACACGCATGGCTCCATCATACGCTAACCTATTCCTCGCTAAATTCGAGACAGACGCACTCACACATGCGCCGTACCAGCCACACACCTGGTGGCGCTTCATAGACGACATTTTCATGATCTGGACTCACACAGAAGACGAACTACGCACTTTTATAACTTACCTCAACAACATTCATCCCACTATCAAATTCACTTCATCCCATTCAGCAACATCTACTTCTTTTCTCGACGTCAAGGTCTCACTTAGCCAGGTTGGTGAAGTTGAGACCGATCTCTATACTAAACCTACAGACAAACACCAATACCTTCTACAATCATCGTGTCACCCTCTACATACGAAACGAGCCATTCCATTCAGCCTCGCTCTCCGATTACGACGCATATGCTCTTCAGACGAAAGCTTCACATTACGCGCCAATGAGCTCATCCAATACCTTAACGATCGTGGATACAACCTCTCTTTTCTCAAAAGAGAAATCCAACGAGTTCACGCAATCACACGCAATGAAACACTCAAACCCAGTCAGACTACCACAAACCAACCCAGACGCGTTCCGCTTGTTATCACATACAATCCTGCCCTTCGTTCCATATCTAATATCATACAAAGACACTTTAAAATCCTTTCGTCCTCCCCACGATGCAGCAACGTCTTTCAAACCACACCTCTTGTTGCTTTCCGACGAACCGACAACCTTAGTGACATTCTAGTTAGATCCAAATTACGTACTGATAAACAAACTAACGTCACCAAGGGATCCTTTCGATGCGGCAAAAATTGCATTACCTGCCGCTATATCACCGACGGCCGTACAAATTATACCTTTTCTGCCACTGGGGAAATGAGAACCATTCATGATCATATTGACTGCAACTCTAAAAATCTCATTTACATGATACATTGTCTACGTTGCCACAAACAGTACATAGGTGAAACGAAAAGACGACTTAAAGACCGCTTTAATGAACACCGACGACCAGTAGACAGACCCACCCCTTCCTCCAGACCCACTGCAGTTTCAGACCATTTTCTTTCCGACAATCATTCACCTAACGACATAGAACTGATACCACTAGAACTTATACATTCATGTCGTGACGCGTTACGCAAAGCCAGGGAAGCGTACCTTATCGAAAGGGGTCAAACTCTTGACCCAAAGGTATAAACAAACATTTTTTAAGTTTTGAAGTTTTTGGGCAAGTTTTCCATAGCATGCCCCGCTGTAAGAGAAGCTTCGTTTCAAATAATTGGTGCTTGGTTTGGACAGGGTCAGCCTTCCCTCAGAGTTTCTTAAGTTATAAGCAGAGTGACGCTGAGAGAAAAGACTTTGTAAATATTCCGGAGCAAGGTCATTCATGGTTTTATACATCATTAAGGCTTTTTGTTTCTTTCGGCGAAGAGATAGCCTCTCCCAGCTGAGGGTGGAGAGAAGGTGGTTTGAGCTCGCATCAAAGGGTGATTTAGTAATAACTCTGGCTGCGCGATTCTGTAATTTTTGTAGCTTATCACTCAAGTAACTACTCAAACAGTCCCAGACGGGGCTGCAGTAATCAAAATGAGGCATAATTAAGGTGTTATAAATTAGAATTGCAGTTTCTTTGGATATAAACGGCCGCACACGTTTTAGGGCGCCTATAGCTGAAGAGACTTTCTTGCAAATCTCTTCAACGTGTTTACCCCAAGAGAGGTGAGCATCTATGGTAAGACCCAAGGATTTGGTATGAACGACTCTCTTGATAATTTGGTCATCAATTCTGATTTCTACATCGTCACATTGGGCAGATAGCCTTTGTCTTGATCCAATAATCATTAGCTCAGTTTTAGCAACATTTAGACTGAGCTTGTTAGCTTTCAGCCAACTGCTAAGGTTATTTAATTCAGGGGTTAGAGCTAGCTTAAGTTCTGTTAACGTTTTAGCAGATAACGTAAGGTTGGTGTCATCGGCAAACATTCTTGGTACGGCGCCCCGCAGGGAGTTGGGAAGATCATTAATGTAAATTAAAAATAGCAAAGGACCCAATATGCTACCCTGCGGCACGCCGCAACTGAGGGTACGAGCAGATGATAGTTTGCCACTGACATTACATCTTTGGGTTCGGCCACTTAAGTACGACGAGAACCATTTTATGGCTGCCTGATCGACACCCAAATATGACATCTTACACAAGATGATCTCATGATCAATGGTATCGAATGCCTTAGTAAGGTCAATAAAGACAACGCCATTTAAAGGCCATTGTCGATGTTTACTGACCAAGCATTTGTTGCCTCAAGCAAAGCCGTGAGCGTACTATGTAATGAACGGAACCCTGATTGGCAACCCAGTAGCAATTTATTATCATCTAGATAATGGAAAAGTTGATTATAAACAATTCTTTCGAAAACTTTCGAAATTATAGGGATTACAGATATTGGCCTGTAGTTGTTAGGGTCAGATTTAATGCCCTTTTTAAAAACTGGAGTCACTTTGGCCGTTTTCCAATCGTTTGGATATATCCCAGTGAGAATAGACTTTGAGAATATTGAGGTAAGAGAGGGTGCGACGATATTAGCAGCCATTTTCAACAATTTACTCGGAATCATATCAAGACCGGTGGCTTTCTTTTCATCAATTTTCGACAAAATGTTAGAAACAATATCAACACTCGGAATTTGCAGAGAAAACGAATGGTCAGTGGGCTCTAAATAAGACTCAGGATTAGCATCGACAACAGGGGGAGGGGAATGAAGGAAACCTTCCTTCATTCCGTCCTTCTCCTCCCCCTCCCCCCTCCCCCCTCTTTTTTCGCGCGGTAATTCTTTGCCCCTGAACCCCACGGAAACGCTTGCTATGCAGGCTACGGTCAACGGCTGTGAGTACCCGACTGAAGGTTTTCACATGAGTGAACAGTTTATCGTGTTGACCTCAATACGTTTTTAGAACAGAAAAGGTTTTTAAGCCCATTTAGCCTTTTGCAAAATACTCTATGATCTAGTAGCTCATGTTGACTATCCCTCTACAATCCTTCCTGAATGATAAAAGCGTCTTCCACATAAATTTCACTCGCAGCACTTGACTTTCCAATGGAACTACAAGTATTACTCTCATGCCACGCTGAAAATTTAGAGTGATTATGGGAGAAGAGACTGGTGTTCAAAGCCCCCGAAAAACATCTTTAGGACATCTCAGAGCTGTGAAACAGTTAATAACAGTAGCCTTAGACCTGAAGAGGCGAGAGTTGATCCTGAGGCCTTTCAGTCTATTCAATTGGATATTTTCAGGATATTTTATGTAAGCAAGCAAACGAGTGCGATTTGTAAAATCGCTTATTCAAATACGGGGCAATATTGCTGAATGCTGATTGGCTGAGGCAGAGGGCATTTTTTCTTAATCACGAGGGCACTTTTGGTAATCAAGAAAGCATGATTACTTGATGCTGATTGGCTGAGCACGCCTGTATTGAGTTGGTTTCCCGCTTCAAGTTTGGTCTAAACACGACCGGTTATTTCATCTTAACGTGAAAGAGAATCAATGTGCAACAAAGCGCAGTCTCTTGTTGGAAAAAGCAAAAGGATTTTTCCAACTAAAACTGTATTGATTCGCAGCCTGAAAAACGTTTGAGTGGGGACGGCTGGTGTTGCACGAAGCATAGAATTACAGAACTTCATGGCCGCCAAAATGAAAGTTACTTTCTTCCTTTTGCTTCGGGTCGCCTTATTAGTATTACAGCTCACCTTATCGGCGTAAAAACAGCGTAAATTGTGTTGCATTGGTACGTGAAGTTTTCTAGGTGGAAAGGACAGTTTTGGATTCAAGAAGTTATTAGAGCTCGTTTGGACACTTGTTTACGTGTATCATCGATCGATGAAGTGGTTTCACGCCGTTGCGAGCTTCGCAAAACAGGTGAATAAAATTAGATTGCTTAAAGTTTTGTTTGTAAAGAAATTGCTTTGATTGAATTAAAGCAAGTCGCTGTGTTTTCCTCACTATTATAGTAGGCTTTCCCCGTGCTACTGCTAGCCTGTCAAATAATGACAACTGGCAAACCTGTTTGCGCGGCTGCAAAACCTTGTACAAAATTTTGCCTTTTATGTGATAAACAAGTAATCGCAAGTGCTCTCGGGCAATTAAGGATTAATTTCACTTTTATTTTCAAGTTTTCCAAATTGCCCTCGTCGCTTCGCGACTCGGGCAATTTTGTGAAAACTTTGAAAATACTCGTGAAATTATTAACTCTTAATTGCCCTCGGCCCCATGCGATTACATAAACAAAACGACCGGGACACTTGTTCAAATGGCGATCGCTTGTTATAAACAATAGCTATACTCATAAAGTAAAAAAGACATAAAAACAAGAACAAGCGGCTTCGAAAATATTATCCAAAGTGCTGCTGCACGAATCGCAGCAACAACGCTTCTAGTCAATGTTCCAGTCGCTTTGTTTCGAGGAAAAATTTAAGAAACGCTCGTCTTTTATATGGAGGTAACGAATTTAAAGCTATAAAGGCAAACTAAGCTGCCATGATCCCGTGTTTTCAGGAAACGAGAGAAAGCGTGATAGTGTCGGCGGCGAAAGATCACGTATGCAAACTACTTCAAATTCTGAAAATTACCTTCGAAAGGAGTGTAAACTAGTGACGTTTCAACGAATTGCTTTGAACTCGGATACTAATAAATGAGGATCTTAGACACAGTATACGTTAAGTACTCAAAGTAATTCATCGGCTGTGAAATGTTGCATTAGGAGATACGTTTAAAAGAGAAGCGAAATATTCCCACTTAATTGTTTACACTGATACTTGTGCGGCGATAAAGCAAACCCGTGCTGTAGACCACAATTCTAGACCGACACATGTAAATGGCTGGGCCGGGTATTCTGCAATCGCTCCCTAGTTTCAAAGGTGCTCTTTGCCTACCACAACAACTCTCACTTATTTGTATAATAAAAAGATTCCCTTTGTGTGCAATCTAGTACTCGCTGCAAAGCTTGTGGATTGTGCGGATGGCTGATGTGCTTACCGCTTTTAATGGCTGGTGCACGATATACCAAGTGAATAGCAAGTCTCGAGTTACGTCACAAAGAACACAACAATGATTCCTATCCCTTGCACAATAACACAATAGACTTCACACAAAAGAACGAGACAATAGTGCATATATTGACTTGGTATATCGAGCATCACCCCTTTTAATTAATGTAGTAACGTTTCGGAGGATATATATTCAAACCTAGTTTAAACAGACCTTAGACAAAAGTGAGAATCCATGCAAGTTTCATATCCAGGCTGAAAACAAAACGACGATATATCGTGTTTATGCTTCAGGTCTTGATATAAAAGTAGCCACACTCGTCTTCGAAGTCTGCAATCGTGTACTCAAGATGTTACAAGGTATATACTGAGATGTTCTAATCTGTAGCATTCATTTTGGTTAATCTTCACTCTGGCGCCCGGTAACGTCTATGATGTGTATTTTCTGTCATGCCGGGCTAGACAGAAATTACAAAGTAGAAAACTAGTAGGTATCGACAATATCATGAATAAACTTGACTAAATCAAGCGAAAACAAGATAGAATCTATAACCCTTCATACGTGAACACAACCAGTGACGTCACAAGGTCCTTAAACTCGGTTCCAGAGCCCGGACACAGTTTTGCTAAAAAAAACAGTCGATTTCGGCGGGTAAAAGCAGCACTTGCCATTCGGATTTGACAAAAATAAAATTCACCATGATTTTAAGCGGGTTGCAAACTAAAGATTGGGCAAATAAAAGTGGATACGAAAATTCCATTTCAGTTCCACAACACTACGTCACACGATGAAATTGAACAATAAACTCGTCCCAGTCTCCTGACCATTTCTTGACAAAAATTGAATACACTCAAAAACATTTGTTTCCTGCTCCGGAAACATAATAAAAGTTAAAAAGTTTTACAAACTCGGAGCTAAAAGTTAAAACTTGTGAGATATTTCGTCCGTTTTTTTTCAACCGGACTTCATCAGTCAATGATATGAATGTTAAAAAGATGAATTTTAAAAAGGGGTTTTAACGCCTCTTGGGGGTTAGAATTGTGTCATAGATAGCTGCTAATTCGTAACCATTGTCTCTGTTTAACGCCGGTTTCGTAAGTTTAATTTGAATAGCTTCTTTTATCCTGCGTTTGAAGGTGTTAACTTCGGTTGATAGTACTTTTGTCTTATTTGGGTCCACCGAGTGGCCCTCCAGGCGACAATGCTCGTAAATAGCTGATGAACTTCTTGATTGGTGTTCTTTCACTCTGATTTCCAGAGAGCGGGCCGTTTCGCCAACGTACTCCTTGTTACACTTCTCACAATGGATCTGGTACACAGTACCGCATTTCTTGAGATTGACAGTTGTGTCCTTGACACGTACCAATTGTGATCTTAGAGAATTGACGGGCTTATGAATAAGTGTAACCTCGTGTGACTTGAAAGCTCTTTGCAGGCGTTCCGAGATTCCTTTGATGTATGGCGTTGATGCATAGATTTTCTTCTCATTTTGAGGCTCTTCGGTATCTTCTGTTGTAGATTTTGGATGTGGTATTGTTAGCATCCATTCTGGATAGTTATTCATTTTTAGAGCTTGCTTGACGTGCTGTGTTTCTCTAGTTCTGTCATCGTTTTCCGTAACCAAGGTCTGAGCTCTCAACATCAGGGTGTTAACCACAGCTCTTTTGTGTTGTAGATGATGGTTTGATTGGAAGTTTAGGTACTGGTCCGTGTGCGTAGGTTTGCGGTACACGGAGATCTTGGTAGAACCATCTTGGTTAATACTCACACAGGTATCAAGGAAAGGAATCCTGCCATCCTTTTCCTGTTCCGAAGTGAACTGGATATGTTGGTCAATGGAGTTTAGATGTTCTGAGAAGGAATCGATGGCGTTTTCGTGAATCTTGGCCATCGTGTCATCCACATATCGATACCACATAGTTGGAGGGGTGGGGGCGGTGTCCAGAGCTCTGCTCTCAAACTGTTCCATGTAGAGATTGGCCACTACCGGGGAAATCGGAGACCCCATGGCGGCTCCTTTCTTTTGTTTGTAGAATTCACCCTGGAATGTGAAGTATGTGCTCGAGAGGCACATCTCTAGTAGAACAGATAATTGGGCGATATCTAACCGGGCATCTATCCGATAAGCTCTGGTCACTTCGCAGTAGCGAGCTCTGACAACATGGAATAGCTTCGTTGATCGGAAAACCATGCAAATGGCTACAACAGTAGAGAGAAACATCGATATGAAACGAGTCTTCTGCATCAACGCCATACATCAAAGGAATCTCGGAACGCCTGCAAAGAGCTTTCAAGTCACACGAGGTTACACTTATTCATAAGCCCGTCAATTCTCTAAGATCACAATTGGTACGTGTCAAGGACACAACTGTCAATCTCAAGAAATGCGGTACTGTGTACCAGATCCATTGTGAGAAGTGTAACAAGGAGTACGTTGGCGAAACGGCCCGCTCTCTGGAAATCAGAGTGAAAGAACACCAATCAAGAAGTTCATCAGCTATTTACGAGCATTGTCGCCTGGAGGGCCACTCGGTGGACCCAAATAAGACAAAAGTACTATCAACCGAAGTTAACACCTTCAAACGCAGGATAAAAGAAGCTATTCAAATTAAACTTACGAAACCGGCGTTAAACAGAGACAATGGTTACGAATTAGCAGCTATCTATGACACAATTCTAACCCCAAGAGGCGTTAAAACCCCTTTTTAAAATTCATCTTTTTAACATTCATATCATTGACTGATGAAGGCCGGTTGAAAAAAACGGACGAAATATCTCACAAGTTTTAACTGTTAGCTCCGAGTATTGACTAAAAACTTTGTAACTTTTAAAAACTTGAATAGTTTTCAGCGCCAAAAAACATGACCTAAAATTTTGGGGTGGGCGGTCGGGAGGAACTTTAACGTTTAGCAGTCGATTTATTTACATAATGTACGGTAAGTCTTATGACACAAAAGATCACTTCGTATGCACTTTTAACTCAGCCGCTACTGTAACATTTTGCAAAATAATCCATCAGTGTTGAAGAAACAGACCTGAAACGCCGCCCCCGTCCCTCTATCACTGAACAAAAATCCAGTCACTACCAATTCACCTATATTCCAAGAGAATAACTGAATGATCCAGCTGTTTTCAGTACACTGCGCCTTGCGATAACAACAGCCCTTTGGCACACGTTATGGAATTGTCAACAGCATCCACTTGCAAGTAGTGACTTCCCAAGTCAGTTGGAGCGGCACACCAGGGACTGTTTATTCGAAAAAAAAGCGATATTTTTGATTAAACAGAAAAATGGTTCACTTGTGTTATATAATACCAACGCAAGGAAATAAAAAAAAAATTCCCGAGTTTATATCCTGGTGAGTCGGGTGACGTTCTGCAAGGGCAACATGAATGGCTCGATAACCTTGGAGAGAATATCGAAAAAACAACAGAAACATTAGACAAAAATTAAGGATCCAAAATCAGTATCTGGGCAACTGCGCACCTACCCCTCCCCTAACCCAACAGTAACATTAATTTATTAACTTGTTATAACATGTTGGGTTAGGGAGGGGTAGATGCGCAGTTGCCCAGATACTGATATTGATCTAAAATTAGCAGGGCTTCATTATTAAAGGGTTATGGGAGTTATTTTTTCCAATACTTCGGAAGGCACGGTCTTCCATCTTCAGGCGTGTTACAGGAGAATGACTCTACTTTTGAAAGTTACCAATTTAAACATGAGAAATACATATATAATTTTGTATATCTTCTTATGTATCCGTTATTTTGGCAGTTGCCTGATGATTGCTTCGCAATTAAAATGAAACTCTAAGTAGCATAACTGCCTTCGACCAAATAATCCATACTCTGCAAATCTTCAAATGTTCTAAGTTTATCTACTGACCACTCTAATTCTTGGCTTGCACTGTCACGCACAGGAGGGAGGGGGTGTCTCCAGGCAAACAGTGGCTTAGTCATAACTACCAGTGTGACGTCACGTCATACATCGGTGATTTTCGATATGGCGGCCAAATTTTTGGGTTCGTTAACTGAATGAAATGTGGAAATTTCTAACTTTTTGATGATTCGATTACTTTGTTCAATGTTACCCAGAATTCAAAATATATGAAAGACTTCTTTGCAGTAATTTTCGGTAGGATAAGTTATTCGAAAGCCTCATATTTTGAGTAGAAACATACTAACAAGTGCCTGAGACGTCGACAAAGTTTAATGGATTGACAACGTTTTTCCGGAGCCCACGCAGAAATGCAGAGATGTCCTGAACCCAGAATAGGAGGTTTGGTACATGGTATATTAAGTTTGCTCTGTGCTGAGAATTAAGCCTTCAGTACTTATGGTTCGTCTCAACAATCCCTTCAAAGTTAATGGAATGGCTTTTGGAGAGCGACTTCAGAATACCCGGCCACGATTGCGTAACATTGAACGCTTGCTCCCGTAGTCCCGCAGTGGTGTTGTATAGCGATATTCACTGTTTACAAACAAGTCTTTTGATATTTAAATTTTGCCAACCACAGAACAAAAGAATCCTTTGTTTCGAGAACCAATAAACCTTCGGTTGGCACATTAATGACAATAGGAGACGTAACGATGAGTATCGCCATTTTATGGGTTGATGAACTAAGACGAGTAAAACTATTGCTATGAAAGTAAGACGAGTAAAACTATTGCTCCCGCAGTCCCGCAGTGGATAAAATGAATATTAAAACTCCGGGTTTCGGCTCATGGATTGTAGAACGAAGTCTTTTCATGTGTAACGCGCTTGTTTCGGCTGATGGATTTTAGAACGAGGTATAATCATGTGTAGCACGCTTGTTTCGTGTATACATTAAGTTTTTCTCGTTTGTTTCCATATGCAAATATTTATTGACTGCGGGACTACGGGAGCAGGCATTTAATGTCACGCAATCGTGAACGGGTATTCTGAAAGTCAGCCCTTCAGGAGCACACAGGCAGTCATCTACCCCACAAAATTTAAAAACACAAGCTTTCAACCACCTAACAGCTGGTAAACATAGACACTCTTGACCTTTCACCAATCAAACAAAGTTTAACACGCGAGAAATCAAACCGACGTGTACCTGCATGTACGCCCTCGCACTCAAAAGGATTGTTGAGCAAAATGGCTCATCGCATTGAAAAAAACTAACAATGGCTTGAGAGTTATATCAGAAAGGAACAAAACCTCCTATTATGAGGTACTTCTGTTGAAAACTTGAAGAGTAAGCGGCGGGCGTTTTGGATGGCCTTTACTTGACCGGAAGTCAAGATGGCGGTAACCCCACTTGACCCGATTTGTTTTCAATAAAATTTGGAACAAAAAACGCACACAAAACAACAAACAGTTGTACTCACAGACAATATCCACTACAAAGCTTGTACATTTATGCCAAATTAGTGAATAATTGCGCATTTATAGCTTGTATTATCCTCTTTTTCTTTGAATTCAATGGAGTCCCGACGCCAAATCTGGGCAAGCTGAGCGAAGCTTCGACTTGTTGCGATGTGACGTCACACTGGCAGTGATGAGTCGGTCTCTGACAGATACTCAAAACTAGAGTCCGCCCTCCTCCTCCTGGTCACGCACAGATGATAAAAATAAATCGAAAAACCATTAAGTGGATGACGTCAAGCAATGTGTGATGCTATCGGAGACATGGTAAGAGATGTAAACTGTGTACCAAGTTTTACGTCTGTGCGTTTTCCTAAACCTGGGATATTCGGTTCGAATATTCTGGCACACATTTTACAGAGCCCAGTATGGAGCCGCCATGTTGGTGTACCTCCGTGGAACACCAACATGGCGGCCGGAAAATACGTGTAATCATCTGGAACTTACTTTAAGCGCTATCTAGCGCGACTTAGTTTCTGCCACTGAACCAAAAATAGTATGTAACAATAAGCCACTTTTCCTATAACGTAAACCTCTGAATAGGCCGGAAAACTTACGACCATAAGAAGAATATTTTTCAACAAACGCAGCCCGTAGCTTTATGTCAACGCACCACCAGAACTCTGAACTCAGAAATGCGCTGGTTTCCAGACGAAGCAAGCTACGAGCTGAAACACGTTGTAAACAAATGTCAATTACCCATTCCTAAGGCATGATGAGGATAAAAAACTTAGGTAGGCCTCTTTAGGTTGTGATTTTAGACATATGATGCCGTCACAAAAATGCAAGCCAAGATAGGTGATGAAATTTTTTGTATTACATATTCTCTCAATTCCTTTTTGTGGAGACTTGATGCTTTCTCTTTTGGTGTTTTTTTTTTTTTGGGGCTGTCGTTTCATCTTCTATTTGCCATAGCGAAGGTTAATTTGGGCTATTCACAGGAAGAACATCCCACGGCCAGTTCTAAAAGCAACTACAGGAAGAACTTTATTTGAAACGACAGAACACTTCCCTGACGGTGAATGCGCTAGAAAAGCCTATGGATTCAAGCCACGGGACTCAGCCAACAAGGAGCTTAGCGAGCCTTATTCCCTGTCCCCGAAGACAGGCATGCTCGGATCCTCATAGCCAAAAAATATCGAGTGCTAAGGGCGTAAATGCACGTTCCAAAAATCACATGAACAGCGAACATCAAGTAAACAATCAAGAAATCCAGAACAGTCTCCTAATCCCAGTAGACAAAACCACGCAATTATTATACCATCGCCCGAGCCTCCTATAACAAGTTTATCTAAGAAAAATGTAACGAAACACCTCCAAGAAATCAAGCGATATTGGTACAAGGATCACCACGGGTGATGATTGTTTGTCCTAATTGCTATTGAGAACAAACGCCCCTGTTGGGCTGAGCCTTCCGCGGTTTAAGCATATCACCTTTCAGATGTTTCCCCGTTGGCTCGCAGCTGTCGTCGGGCGTAGATCTGCGGTCACGCTCATTTCGCTAAAGTTCGACCAAGCTCTCTCACACATCAGGATCAAGACAGAAGCTCTACTGAACCTGACAATCTAGGCGTTCTAACTCGCTGATCTACACCTACAAAACATTCAGAATTTTCTCTATACCGATTGCAGATTTTTCGCGATGAACCCGAATCTGTTTTCGCAACGTCACGTCTTCGTTTAACAGGATGCTTTAAAGCAAGACGCTTCTGGTCGGTCACGCTTTCAGTTCTGTTGTACATCCCGCCCAAGCACTCAACCGCTCAAAAGCGTCGCACACTGAATTAGCGACCACCCAGCAGGTCCCCAGCGCCCAATGTACGATCTCAATTGCGCGAAGACAAACCGACTTGGCTGACGAGTCCTCCCTTGTACGAGGACTACTTTGCCTGCAAAGTCCAGATCAGAAAGTCCATTTGTGGCCAGTTTGCTACAGACCGAGATCTCAGCCAGGGGGTACATTTGGCGCAGTTGCAGGAAAAGGAGAAACAATCCTAGCATTAGAGGTGCTTCGGATGCGCCACCGCCTCCAATACTGCTTCAGAATGATCACCCACCCAAACATCTTTCCCGGGAAAATCCACGTCCGAAATAAAAAGTGAGTGATCGATTGCCCCACCAGAGTTTGCTCCAGGTAATCCCGTCTGATTACGACAAGATCGAGCTTGCTGAATTTGTAACATGTTATTTCGATGATTAAGCTTGAACATAACCCGGAAGTCAGCCCCGCTCAACTATCTCGACACAGTTCCATCCATGGCCTCTAGTCACGCCGCCCTATCCTCGTTCTTCTGACAAAGAGTGAAAGCGAAAAAGCTTGTCGCCGTGGAATTATTATGGTTCTTGTCCTGGCCAAGTCAAATCTGGATCTTTTCAACGCCCTCACAAATGCGCGTTTGTACAAATGATACTCCAAACTACATTTCCTAACGGAAAAATTCTATACGGCTTTCAATTCTTCTTGACTAACCGCATGATAATCGTGCCCTGGCTTCCACTGCAACTTTGACCCCTGATTTATCGCCTTGGGCCTTTGGAATGTTTTTTCACTTACCGCTAGTGCTAGTGCTTCGTGAAGGTGAAACCTTTTCTTGGATTGATTTTTGGATGAGCACCTCTCCATGGAAATCGCACATTGCTTCCTAACTTGCTCTTAGTTTCCACGTCCTTAGGTGTTATTCTCCAAGTCAAGCTTTTGCCTCTATAGAATGTGCCTTTTGGCACACTTTATATCTCCCTGGTCCATCGTAATTTGCAATATTGCATAAGCGTCCCTGGGGTCATCTACCCTACTAATTTAAACGTCTTTGATTGCTGCAAAGCACTTTGAGAATCATCAGTAAATCTTGTTCGACGCTCCTACCGACCAATATTTAAGAGCTGTATGTATTTTTAACAGCTGAATGATATGTATCTACCGAAATAGGAAAAATTTATGTTTCAATTTAAAACTGGGTCGGTTACACACATTGATAAAATCTTTCTAACAAGAACCGGTTCATGATTATGATCCAGGTATGTCCAATTCTTTCATGAGTGCAGACTATATAAGACGTTGCTAGTTTCAATACCAAGGTCCTTGTTTGTAATTCGCTTAGTCTAGACGTTGTAGTCAGTAATTGTGGTCCAACTTTTAAAAAAATCTGAAGAAAATACTTCTCACTTACTGTTTCCTTTCCACCACCCTCTTTTCGTT
>JAHPZR010005525.1:0-12500 GCA_019787425.1 Platygyra sinensis
TGGGAACACTGTAAATAAATAAACACTCGCTGTCATTGTCACTGTCGTTGTCACTATCATCACTATCACTGTCATTATCACTATCATTATCACTAACACTATCACTATCATTATCCTGATTATCATTATCGCTAACACTATCATTATCACTCTCACTATCATACTACGGTACTTGTTATAAGATATTGTCATTGTATTTTCAAGTTTCAAGTTCAAGTTTCAAGTTTATGACGGATGTTTTGCTTGCTTTTGCTAGCGGGCCATGCACTTCCGAAACGGCTCTCGAGACAAATTGTACGAGCAACGAAACCCTTGCATACTGCTGTGGAAGACCTCAACGAAGTTGATTGCAGTGCTCATTGGCCATTGCATCGCTCCCTGCAGGTGGACGAGGTGAAGAATCCTGAAGCAGACCTGGCTGCGTACTGATGGGATCTCCCTCGCTTGTCCCGATCTTAGATGAAAGAAAATCAGCTGACCTGTACAGTTAGATCGAGCCAAGAAAAAAATCACGCTGCTCCAGGCTGACATGAACAATGTCATCGATCACTTCAGCGAGCAGCACGCGATTTTTTCCAATTCACTGGCATACGCCACGTCAGACGGCACTTCAGCGGAAGCTAAAATGGAGAGTTGTATATATCAGAGACGGAGGAGGATAACGAGACATTCCTTTGCCTCCCAGAGCAAGACTGCTGCTACACTGAGAGTGAATATGAAACTGAAGCAAACACAAAAGTGATAGCGCTTTTTCACTTTAGTAATTGAGGTCGTTTTCCATTTATGACTCCATGGAATGCTTTACACCGCAAACCGTCTTGTGCGGTGATAAATCAGATAATTACGCATTATGCTCGCTTTCTGGGGGCCATCAAAGCTCTTTCATGCTATGAATAATAGGTGATCAAACCCATTTATAGGCTGTTGTGAAATATATTGATCACTTCACCAGGTTGATGTAAAAGAAAGCGTAGAGAAATCTGTCATTTAAATAAAACGTGAGAGGGAATTGAATAAATGATTCTTGTTCTTTGGTTAAGATCCCTTCCGGTAATTCTCGATGCTCTCCCGTAGAATTGGTCACTGACTTCACTCAGAGGGTTTAGAAAAGGGATGCAGTCTTCTTAACTAGTTATGTCAAAGGGGTCGCTATTCTTTCTATTAAGGGAATACGAAAGGGGAAACGCTCCTATCAAAGTGGTGTTCGAAAGGGTAAGGGGTTGGGGGCACTTAAGTTTTCATTTGTGCCGTGTAAGACCAGCTGGGACGAGGGGTGCATAGTCTGATCGTTAATACTAAATTGCATAGAACATAATGCAGACACTAACGCAGGTCGCAAAGTGCTTTCCCACGTTTTCCGCATTTTATCGAGCACGCACTTCTGAAGCGGACTCGGAAGCCATGTAAAATCGGTTATAAAGGGACGCTTAAATTAGTTCGGGTGGAACCCACTATCCCGCATGCCTAGCCCCAGGCATCAAAGCATCCCTAGAGGTTGGCCTCTTAAGGCGGGGTACACGTGAAGGCTGTTTTAATTTGACGTCGCTTAACACGGCCTTCCCGCAATATCTAGGTCACGTTTCAAGAACGCCAAAGCCCTATGCTTATTTCATTGACCACTGTTCGGCGGTTTTGTGTAAATTTTGGGGGTGATTTGGGGGCATTTTGGGAAAGAGAGATTTTTTCTGAAAGGATAGGTCAAATAGAGGAAAATATGAAATGTTGAAGATTTGATGGATTTGGAAGAATTAAGTAGTAGATGGACACCAAACATGCAGTCCCCGCTAACTTGGGCCTCTCTTTTGAGAGAGGGGAGTCGACTGTCTGGTAGTGTTTCCAACCCATTTTAATCCTAACAATTCCCTTTAAATATTACTTCAAATTTCACTCCTATTCATGTGTATCCCCGCCTTAATGCTTGCTTGATTGTGAAATAATAATAACTGAGCAAATGGCGTTGTAGAGAACAAAACTTTCAATAAGCGTAGTTAATATTAAACACCAATTCAAAGATCTCATAAATTAACGTAGCCTCTCCCATTGATGTTAATGTTAAAAAACGCACCTGAACTGGACACACCATTCTTCATGTGTAGCTGGATTATGCTAAAAAAAGAACTTCTTCAATCCAAGTAAATGTCTGCAGCGACTGATCGAAGGTGTCTGTTTCAACGACCTTTAAATCACTCGCTTTAGACATTAAGGGCGCGTTCGTTTGGAATCAATCCGGAATAAGAATAATTGGAATAATGCCAGTAAGCCTTTGTTTGGGAGCTATCCTCATTCTGGAATACCTGGATTTCCATTCCGGCTATTCTGCTCCCAAGAGCAGAATAGCCGGAATATATTCCGGAATATATTCTTATTCCGGAATATCCCAAACGAACGCGCCCTAAGACTCTATACTGGCAGCCTCTATCATGTTTAGTGTATACAACGTGGTATTACGGTACTGAAATGTTAACTATTTTCACCACGACCTCCAATTAAGAGTAATTTCTCACAAGCATATCAACAACAGGAATAATTATTTCATCTAGAGCAATTAACAATTAAATAGAATAAAGTAGGCTCTTTCATGTTACCTGTCGGGATATAAAGGAATGCTCGCCCTTTCCCTAAAACTGCAAACCTCGCACAGCTGGAAAAGGATTGTACACAACTCAACTGCATTATAGATTTCAACTTTAATTATTAGTATAATTATTATCATTTGTTTGTGTTGTACTTTTATAGCTGACTTAAAAAACTTCCCTAGTTTGACAATATAAAAGCTGCGTCATTATACACAACCTATCTCAAGAAGACGTAAAGGTCGGCAAACAAGATGGGACTAGTCCCTGCAACAACTCGCAGGGACTAGTCGCATCGTGTGAACTGGCAACTAGTCCCTGCGCCTAGTCGCAGGGACCAGTCGCATCGTGTGAACTGCTTCAAAATCTAGTCGCAGGGACCAACTTTAGTCCCTGCGAGTAGTCCCACGAATTCAAACCAGTTTGAATTCATGGGACTAGTCGCAGGGACCAAATTTTGGTCCCTGCGACTAGATTTTGTGGCAAAAATGGCCAGTTCACACGATGCGACTAGTCCCTCCGACTTGTTGCAGGGACTAGTCCCATCGTGTGTCCCGACCTTATGGCAAGCGTCAAAACTGATTCCTGTCCTAATGTACAGTGGTGGAGTGTACTGCATGTAGTCCTCACATTGTCCGGTAATTTTTGACGGGTCGGGATTTGATACTTTTATTGTGAAGATGAGAAACCACTTTAGAACATAAACCATTAAGTTTGCAATCCTTTTTTTTTTTCATTTGACTGGTATAAACAGCTTAGTCGGTGAGTGGTAAACGGGTACTAAAAAGATGTCTCTTTCAACCACGACTTTGAAAAGACGACTTGACACTCATGGCCATAGCAAAAGATGCCAAAACAAGAGGCTGTGCTCAAGATCGATATTGTGATTGAACACTAATTGAAGGGTCTTCCAAATTGACGTAACCTGTCGCATTGATGTCATGTTAATATAGGCGCCTGAGCTGGACGCACCATTCTTTATGTGTACCTGGATTGTACTAAATAAAGAATTTCTGCAATGCAAGTGAATGTCTATAGCGAGTGATGGTTCACCTGGCATTGATTTGATATTTAGATATCGTAAGATGCATAATAACTTTGTTACCATTACGGAGATCAACAGTACACTGTATACAATGTGGTATTTCGGCACTTAAATGTTGACTGTTTATACCACGACTTCCTAACGTTAAGTTATCGACTCTGTCACTGATTAGAGTAATTTCTCACGAGCATATCAACAACAGGAATAATTATTTCATCTAGAGCAATTGACAATTAAATAGAATAAAGTAGGCTCTTTCATGTTACGTGTCGGGATATAAAGGTATGCTCGCCCTTTCCCTGAAACTGCAAACCTCGCACAGCTGGAAAAGGATTGTACACAACTCAACTGCATTATAGATTTAAACTTTAATTATTATTATAATTATTCTCATTTGTTTGTGTTGTACTTTTATAGCTGACTTCAAAAACTTCCTTAGTTTGACAATATAAAAGCTGCGTCATTATACACAACCTATCTCAAGAAGACATAAGGCAAGGGTCAAAACTGATTCCTGTCCTAATGTGCAGTGGTGGAGTGTACTGCATGTAGTCCTGACATTGTCCGGTAATTTTTGACGCGGGATAGGGATTTGATATTTTTATTGTGAAGATAAGAAACCACTTTAGAACATAAACCATTAAGTTTGCAATCCTTTTTTTTTCATTTGACTGGTATAAACAGCTTAGTCGGTGAGTGGTAAACGGGTACTAAAAAGATGTCTCTTTCAACCACGACTTTGAAAAGACGACTTGACACTCATGGCCATAGCAAAAAATGCCAAAACAACAAGAAGCTGTGCTTAAGATAGATATAGTGACTGAACACCAATTCAAGGTCTCCTAAATTTACGTAACCTGTCGCATTGATGTTAATGTTAATATACGCGCCTGAGCTTGACGCACAATTCTTTATGTGTAGCTGGATTATACTAAATAAAGAAATTCTACAATTTAAGTAAATGTCTATAGCGAGTGATGGTTCACGTGGGATTGATCGCGCGCAATCTACACACGCCAAAATTAAGATGCATGCGTCAGCTGAATCAGTATTAAAATCAGCACACCGGAGGTTAATGCTGCGCAAAATCGCGCGAACCGGAAATAAAATCTGCGGAAAACATTTGTTTTTAGCTCGAAAGTTTGCTCGGAGGATTGTACACAACTCAACTGCATTATAGATTTCAACTTTAATTATTAGTATAATTATTATCATTTGTTTGTGTTGTACCTTTATAGCTGACTTTAAAAACTTCCCTAGTTTGACAATACAAAAACCGCGTCATTATACACAACCTATCTCAAGAAGACATAAGGCAACCGTCCAAGCTGATTCCAGTGCTAATGTGCAGTGGTGGAGTGTACTGCATGTACTCCTGACATTGTCCGGTAATTTTTGACGGGTAGGGATTTGATATTTATATTTTGAAGATGAGAAACCACTTTAGAACATAAACCATTAAGTTTGCAATGTTTTTTTTTTCATTTGACTGGTCTAAACAGCTTAGTCGGTGAGTGGTAAACCCGTACTAAAAAGATGTCTGTTTCAACCTCGACTTTGAAAAGACGACTTGACCGTCACTCATGGCCATAGCAAGAAATACCAAATCAAGAAGAAGCTGTGCTTAAGATCGATATTGTGATTGAACACCAATTCAAGGGTCTCCTAAATTAACGTAACCTGTCGCATTGATGTTAATGTTAATATACGCGCTTGAGCTGGACGCACCATTTTTTATGTGCAGCTGGATTATACTAAATAATGAAATTCTACAATGCAAGTGAATGTCTATAGCGAGTGATTGTTCACCTGGCATTGAATTAATATTTAGATATCGTCAAGATCGACCATAACTTTGTTACCAAAACGGATTGCAATAGTATACAACATGGTGTTAGAGGACTTAAATGTTAGCTGTTATTACCACTTCCTAACGCTAAGTTATCGACTCTGTCATTAGAGTAATTGGTTACAGGTATATCAACAACAAATTAAAATAATTATATCATCTAGAGCACTTAACAATTAAATTGAATAAAGTAGGCTTTTTTAGGATAAGTGTTGGGATATAAAGCTTCGCGTTCTCTGATATTATTATTATTATTATTTTTATTATTATTATTATTATTATTTTCTCGAGTTATAGTTTCAAACTGCTAAGTTAGCAACTTCGCTAGTTTTACCGGCATTTTAAAAGCCGCATTATTCTACATTGCCTATTTTAAAGGAAGCATAAGGTAACAGAGTTGATTTCAGTGCTGGTGGAGTGTATCACATGTAGTCCGGTCTTAGTGGTCATTTTCTGAGGGCACACCTTTACAACAGTCATTTGTTTCGATTTTGTAAACGGTACTTCTAACAACTGCACCAGCGTCACGATCTGCAAAGCACATCATTATCCACCTCCTGAATGGAGGAAAGAGTAAACCAAGCAGTTATGAAATTAAAGCTTGAAAAACAAAATAGCCCTGAACGGGATTCGAACCCATGATCTCTGCGATACCGGTGCAGTGCTCTACCAAGTGAGCTATCAAGCCAACTTAAAGCCGATCACTTTGAACTGCGGAGAAAAATGTAATATTTTGTTCCAATGTTTTTGTTTACCTTTGGAGTGTACTAATCTTCCGGCACCTTGTTTGATCAAGTTCCTGATAAAGATAGGTCATAACAGACTTTGTTACTAAAACATTGTTTGTGAAGGTTTACATTTGAACCCCTGCACTTCTTTCGAGCTCTACCGCTTCCTGCGCGCTTTCAACAAAACAGAACACAGTCCAGGCTTCCGTTTATTTGGTTATTAAATATCTACTTTATTTGAAAATGGGTGTCTTAGACACTGATGCGAATTTTGATTACGGCTGGCGGACCCTAGCGCTTGTTATGCTGCAATAAATCATAACTTACGACTGACGCTTATAACATGACTTCCAACCATTTACTTATCGTCGGTATGATTTACACGATATGATTGAAATTTCATATTCTTGCTAATCTTAGTGAAGAAATCATTGCAACCAGAAAAATATATTTCTATCATGAATAAATAGTTAAATTTAGGATGGTGGCATTAGACTGGATTTTGCCCTCATGGTACCATGGTGGTGAGGTGACAGTTTTACGCGTGAAATTTACCACAGCTTTAAATAACTGCAAATGACCGCTTGAAATATATTTACACCGGTAAAAATGCTTAACACCTTACATCTTTGTAAGAAATACATGGTAAAACAGTTTCCCAGTCCTACCTAGTCGAAAATAGTACACATTATAACGTGGTAAATTGAAGCCTATATTTGATCCTCTATTACACTTTTTTACCATGGTAAAGTACCCTATTTTGACTTGTTTCTTAAGTGGCACTGAGGGTGTTTTGAGGCATCGCGTATCGATCGCGAAATCGAAAGCACTCATCCGGAAACTGGAATACAATAGGGTAGGTAGCGTCTGCAACGCAGCCTATCACGTCGAAGTTGGCTATAAGCTCTTTTCTCTTCCAGTATGTTCGTCCCGGCCTGCTCATAGCTGCAGCTACGGCGGGGCAGCTAAGGACGTTGGAGCCTGTTCATTGCCCATTGAAAACAGGGAGAGACTGATGGTGCTATGGGCAGGCGAGCAAACTTTAATTATTGTTAAAGGAGGCACTCCCTTATGTGCAATATATAGTGGTCGGCCCCAAAGGGTGTGGTTTTTCAGCCGTTTTGGTCATAAATAGGGTATCGATTCTAGTTGATTTTGCCATTTTGGTCATCTGTAGGATATAGCTTTTGATTTGATATGGCTATGTTTTAAAGAAACCACTTTCTCGTCATTATCGAAGACAAAATCAACAAAAGCCCTTTACAAATTTTGTTTATGGTAATTTAACAACGGTCTGAAGAAGGGAACTAATTCCGAGATTTGCCTGAAACAGGGTTTTGATTTGACGGTCAGGTCACAAATAGGGTTACGAATTTATGGTCATGTCATAAATAGGCTAGGGAATATCCCAGATTTTGGTCATAATTGGGAAGTGGGCACCACATCCCGGCCCAATTTTTGTTTGGGAGTAACCCCCAGGCATGTTTCCTGCAAAATAAGTCACACTCACGACCTACACAAACCACAAATTGGCAACGTGCATGATTAAGTAAAATGATGCGAAAAAAAAAGAGATTTGAAATGAAACAGAGTTGTCCACCCCACCCCCAACACGGAAAGAAAAAATGTGCACAGTGAAGGCAATTTTCTATGGTTTGCTCTATGTTCAGTTATGAACATAGGCTCATTACCAAACACTTTCAGGAAAGGAGCCCATGCTCTTCTTGGGGAGGAACGTAGGCCAGACTTGAGAGAGTGGCGGAAATCAAGCCTATTATGAACGCTCTGTACAATAATTTGTGACACTCTGATATCCTTCCTGTAGGAAAATTTCTTCTTCCAACAAGAACATGTATAGTTCTCAGTGTTTATTCAGTCATACTAATATAGCCAATTGTCACAACCTGCCCACGAAAGATTTTTACTTGACCACCTCCCCCCAGCCCTCACCCTGGTAGAGTCCTCCGCAGTTTTTTTTTGGATGTCTGCATGTCTAACATCCCAAAAACAGTTGCTGAGGAGACTACCACCCTTCTGGAGATTCCAGTTTGGCTTCTTACTTACCTTAAAAACACTAATCATAATGTTTACAATCTCCACCCCCTCTTAATTTCAAATGACCTCTCATGGGGTGGGTATGGATATTCTCTGGAACTTCACATTCTTACCTTTATTCTATTGGTCACCCCACACATTTGCGCACAATATACAAAATACTGTATCAAATCAAACAAATCATCCAATTCTTATTGGTGATGCAGATTGCCATAACATTAATTTTATTTCTGAAAATGTCTTGGATTGTATTGTACATGGAGTCAGTATCATCCAGGTGATGACAATCTGTATTCTTGCTACGTGATCTTCCTGCTTGATAATGATGTAAGCAGGAGAATTAAGAAATCGCTTCTGAAATTCAGCACGGCACAGGATCATTTAAGTCTCTCCGGTAATGAACTTCATTTGTACCCACTGCACAGCTTGTGACTAATGGATCCATTCTTCCATCATACAAACCAAACATGCCTCCTATGAAGTGAAAACATTCATAATGCAGTAAATGAACTTGTTGTTGAAAGTTTGAAATTTGAAGCAGAATAACCGAAGTACAAGTGACAGGCAATTTTCATTAGAGGCCAGGCAGTTTTCCAGATTTGGGGATCTCATGTCAAAAACATATCAATGATGATTCAGTATGGGCAAATATTAGTCAAGACTTGATACTCAATACTACTGAGAATTGAGTATCGAGCTGAGTCTCGAGTCTTGATGCATTTGAAGTGCGACTCTATTCTCAATGCTCAGTTTGTGCAAAATTCAACAAACCAAAACATTTGTGATTGACCTGTGTTTTATGCATTAGAAAGAGACTGCAAGAAATACACCAAATTCAAAACAAGACTTCAAAATCATTTATGCAATGAGGAACACTGCTTATGCAGTCATTGTTTCTGAGGGACTGATTATGAAACTCAAGCAAGAAAAGATAAATATTGAAAGCCAAATGTAATGCTGCTGAAACCATACATTGCCTGATAACCTCAGTTCCTTGTAAAATTAAGGTAGCATTATCACACTTATTTCTTACCAGTGTGAATGTACAGTATTCTGTGTCCCTTACATCTCCCAGGATTGTTTATCATCTCATGAAGCATCCCTCTTATTGCCTTAATGTTGTACACAGGGTCCACCATTATTCCTGTAGTACTGGAGATCTCTAGAATGTTCTCTGCACATCATAATTAATTACATGCAGTAATTAGTGGCTGAGAGAATGCAGAACGACTGAAAGAGTTTCAAGATTGGCCTTTTGCATGCTGGAACACAGTGTAATGTGAAGAAACCCATTGCAGGATGGCAACAGAGTGTGACAACTCAAAAACACTGACTTCAACCAGTCAAGCTGGTCTTGACTTTGTTTGGGATATCTCACCATTCAGTACAGTGGGTTTTGTACCATTTGGCCAGAATTATATTTCTTGTAATGTACAAGGACACCCATGTTTCACAAAGAAACAATGGACAAAATTATACAGGAAAAAATAATTTCTAGCTGATGAGCAATAAATTTCCGCTTGAGGGGATAAGTCTCAGAACCACGAAATTAAATGTTAGAATATAAAAGTGCAGTGACATATATGCATGTACATTGTGTACATATTCAAATGTCACAATGTCCAAAATAAAATGAGACATTTACCCAACTCTTCCTGAGACGATAAAGCATATCCCTTTACCTTGTATCCTTCAATAATGTTAATTATATCCTCTGCTTGGACATCTAATCCTCCCATCCTTAGGTCTTCATTAAATTTCTCATAACAATTTGCTGCATTATCACACACATTTACAGCATGACACCTACATACACAAGAGACAAAGTAAAGCCTGTCAGGTTTCATATTATAGAACTTATGGATTACACTGTATGTTAAGAGTTGATTGTCATGAATAAAGTGTTTTGTCTTAGTGTCCAGTGACTGGTGTCCTGTTTCTGCAATCCATTGTGTAGTGAACTGTTTCTGACACACATGCAGACACTTTTGCCCAGTGTCCTGTGTTTTGTTGTGAATGTCTAGAGTCTACTAGTTAGTGTCATATATCTAATGTCTGTGGTGTCCAGTATCCTGGTGACCAGCGTCTAGTGTCTACCAGTTAAGTGTCTCATGTCTACTGTATATTCAGTGTACAAAAGCAAAATCTCACTTGAGTTTTGATCCTGTCAGGTAGTTAGCAATGGCAATTCCTGCTGCACCTCCCCCACTGTTAACTGTAATTACAATGTCATCAAAATTCTCCAATGTACACTGTAGGTTCTAAAACATTACAAATTAAAAGTATTTTTAATAATTCCCTTTTTACTGCACAAAATAGTTTAATACTAGAAAACTGTTTTAGATCCAAGAAAGTCAACCATATGTACTTTTCCTTAGATCATTGCATAGCTGGACAACCTGAGGTTTACGAAGTTCAACCCAGGCAGAAGGTCTCCATTTTACACAGAATACATTGTTATACAATGTTGCAGTGGAGTGGCAGTAAAGCGGATGCAAACTTTGAATGTCATTTAATTGGTGTGTAAGTGTCAATATAACACAAGATAGACTAAGGTTTCTGGTCCCTACCTTAACATGCAAATATGGATATAACCATAGCCCCACCCCTGCCCCATCTGGTACCATTTCCTTACAGAACACTGTACCTCAAATACAAATAGCCAAGAGACAAGTTTTCAGGACAAAATCATTTAATTTTTAGTGACTTCCTAACAATAGCCATACAACAAGTTTGGCACTGTCCTGTTTAATGTTAGTACATTTCCAAAGCATTTCCAAAGCATTTCCAAAGCATTTCCAAAGCAAATGCTGCCCGAGGTTGCAGGCCAAGGCAACATTTTCAAACCAAGATATATGTACATGGCTGTATATGCATGCTACTTACAACTTTTCTGCCAGCTTCTCCATCATTTGAGACCTGATTTATACTGAAGTGGTGGAACAACAATAACATGACTTCCAACCATTCTGTTTAAAAGAAGATTCCCTTTACATCCAATGTCTGTAATCTGTATTGTTAATAGCAACAAGAAAACCTTGATCAGAAATTATCAATTTTAATTAACTTTATCACACCGACTTCATTCTGCTGGAAGTCATTGAAATAAAGCAACTCTAAAGTCATGTTCTTCCAGGTTTTTGTAGCAAAGTAGAGAACTTCCCAAACCAAATTCTACTTAATTAGCAAAGGCAGTACTCAAAATGTTTTAAGAATTTACTGGCCCATCAAGAGATCTTATGAGATCTTCCATAGGCAACAGCGTGCTGAGATAAGAGTTTTATGTAACATTTTGGACAAATTTCCTCCTTTTTTTCCTCAAACAATTTTTTTTCCCTTACAGTTACTACACAGATCTAGACCAGCACAGCACTAATTGCTCAACATTGAATTCAGGATGTGGGTAACCCAGGAATCATCACAAAGATGGCCATGCCTTCTAAATTAATCAATTAAAAGCTACCTGACTGTTAAATACAGGATTTGTTTACAGTTAGGAGTTAGGAGTTGGGAGACATGCCTGTTGAGGATTCCATAGAAACAAGTAACAATTCAAGCCAAGTTGTCTGGCAGCAATTGCAGTGCTTCTACAATGATAAGTGCTTGATAAATTAAAGTAGAGTGTAATACATATTGAAAAAAGGAAAAAAACTTCATCATTTGTATATATGTATGTCATGAAGCACTGTAGCCTAGGGCGCGCTTTGACGAAGAAGCTCCTGCCTCGATGCTACTTTTTTATAAAAAATGCACTCCAGTGACTCTCACAACAAGCACCCTGAAAGAGATCGGTTTTTTAATCTTAGACACCGCTTTAAAAAGCCTTGAAGATCAAAAAGCGCCACAGCACAAAGTACACTTCTTGTTCATTCAGTCTTTTTTTCGTTTTATTTTGGGAATAAAGGCGGTGCAGCCGTAAGTAGGAAGAGAAAGAACGAGCAACAAGAAACGGGAACGAAATCTTAACAGAACAAGGCTGGCGAGAAACAGGGACAAAAGAAAAAACGTAGAAAGTAGAGGGAAAAAAAAGAACACTGTCTAGATAAGACCTAC
Source organism: Platygyra sinensis (assembly GCA_019787425.1). NCBI lineage: Eukaryota > Metazoa > Cnidaria > Anthozoa > Scleractinia > Merulinidae > Platygyra > Platygyra sinensis. Next base: position 12,304 of record JAHPZR010005525.1, read on the forward strand.
AATTTTTGGTCAAATGAAAAATTAAGACCATCCTCCCTCCCCTACTCCAACTCATTTAAATGATGGAAAAATAGCGCGTTTTAATTTCAGCGCAAGTTCATCATTGATTCAGGGGAGAGGTGGTTTTGTTTTGTATTTTATTCCAACCAATATTGCAGCTTATGGGGTACATTGAAGCAAAATTTTAAAACAGGCGA
>JAHPZR010005525.1:17500-27894 GCA_019787425.1 Platygyra sinensis
ACCTATTACAGCAAGCAGAACTTTCATGTGGTACTGTTAATAATGCTGTACAAGATGGTTCTAACGTTCAAGTTCGTGAATGAAACCTAGTGTGTGACCATTCAAATGAAAGCTATTGAGCAGTACTTTGACGTGGTACTGTTGATAATGCTGTATAAGGTGGTTCTTACTTTTAACTTTGTGGATAAAACTCCAGTGGGTGACCATTGAAACCTAAGATACTGAACATTACATTCTTGTAGTAGTTACTTTACCATGGATAGTAACTTCGCTCCTTCCATGGTGAAAGTGTCCCCAGAGGCACAGTCAACTCCAAACAGAGCACATATGTCATCAGCATTGGCCTCTTGTACTTCCTGGAAGAAAACAACGATATTTTTATATGAAAAATGACTTGGATTACTCTAAAGGACTCGACACCACACTGAACAAAATATAACAGCCTATTTGCCAAGCACACTACAACATCTCTCTACGCATAGTTTTGTTCAGGCCAAGTAACAGGGCTACATGAAACCGTCACGCCCAGCATGTCACCTATTTGCAATCTTACGTGAACTGTTTAACACACTTTTCAATCCTCTTCAACAATAATCACCTTCATTGTTCAAATAGAATAGATGTTTAACCTTCAAGTAACCAGGGTTGCTCATTCAGTGTATAAGTGAAAACCTGATAAAACACGACAGGCATTCGAGAAACACGAGGGAAATGTCTGGACTCCGGAGTGTTGACAATGTAATACACGGTTTAGGCTTCTTTATTTACTTTATGATATACATTTTTCACACGCAGAATAATGGAACATGCTTTTTCTATGTTTTATTCTCTGATAAAACATGGGTCTTTGACCAATCAGAACGTGTGCAGGGTCTTATCTATATTATACAGCTGGATAAAAGCTTCCCAAAAAATTACTCTATAAATCACGGTTTAAAAACTAAGAAGCCTTGATAATAAATCTTTTTTTTTGCAAATTCTAATTTTATAGACGCAAGTCTAAGATGGATACTGTCTTGTCTTCCTATTATATTTAAAATATTCTGAGACCAGAGGTATTAGCAAACAAGGCTTTTCATTCAGCTTTATTTATAACAATCTTCCTTTGTTTGTTTTGTTATATTTCGTTACCTCCATGGTCTTGGAGTGCATTCTGCCTATCCTAGGGACCTTGACACGTTTCCCCGTCCTTGTGTTCACAATGAAGGCCCCACGCTTGAGCGAGCCTTGGTACACTCTGAGGTAAGTCAGCTGACCATACTTACCGGCCTATCACAAAATCAAACTTTAGTCAGAGAACAGAGTGTGCAGTGAACTGACGACAGTTTTACCAAACAAACTTAATTTCACTGATGCTGGCAAAGTTTATGGCAAAGCAACGTTGGGGCTTGTGTGCCCTAAATCCAAAACTACACTATATAGTTTATACTCTTTTAAACGTTCAAAATTCCATGACTTTCCATTACCTTTTCTGTGACTTTTCTGAGTTTTCCATGACCAAAGTTAAGTTGCTATTCCCGCAGTACTATCAAAACAATCAATTATTTAACGTTTCTTCCAGCATTTTAATGGATAAAATGTGCGCTCGTGTCTATTTGTACTGAAATTAAAGCCTGTTTCAGACTCATCTGTTATTTTTTCGATGTGTTCTGTCTTTTTGCCCTTTATTCTCTGCAGAAAGCATATTGCTTTTCTATGACTTTCCAGGACTTTCCAGGCCTGGAAATTGAAATTAAATTCGTGACTTTCCAAGGTTTTCATACCTGTAAAAACCCTGTATACAGAAATTCTGCCTCTTTTTCAAAACAAGACTTCAGGTAAAACCTTCCACATGAAGATGAGTTTGATTTGCATAAAAATAAACCTGTTGGCTGAACTCAATGTTATATGAATGGCTTTTGCCACAGAGACAAAAGACGGCTCAGAAATGGCCTATTATAATATTTAAGCTATCATTGTTTCACCTAAGATGTAGAAGTGCAAGTACATTTCTAGGCAATTCCAAACTACATGTACCTACCTACATGTACCTACATGTATCTTCCTATAGGGTTTGTATGCCATAGAAAAATTAGGTCATTGAAAACAAACATGTTAAACATGTTTTAAACCATAGCATTTATCTGAAATTAACTTGTTTCGGTCCGTTACAATGTCCCTCAAGCTTGAAAGCAAGACCCACAAATGGATGAGAGGAACCTCTCTCACTGCTTAGCTCAACTTTCTCATCAGGTCTATGATAAATTGAACAGAAGTGATTTTAATAACGTGAGGGTTAAGTTGACAAAAACACAAAATGTCATACATGCCAACAGCAAGCAGGTCCATGATCATAAGGAGAATTCTGATTGGTTCCCTATCCAGTCCAAATTTTGCAATAATTGGACTGATGAGATGAATCACTCACAAAATATCCCAGTTTCGATATATTGAAATTCAGCCTAAAACAAGAGACCTGAGTATGAGGCTTAGGGCCGGGTTGTTCAAAGCCTGATTAAGCTAATCCAGGGTTAGCGAGAATTTTGATTTCAGTTTTGTAACTTTTTGGTGAGGTGTTCTGTTTATATTGTTTGCCCTGCAGTTTTAAGCTGTAGTACACTGTAATCTCAAATTGCACCAAACGTCAGAGATGAAACACATTCTTAAACAAGAAAAAATAATGTTGCAGTTAACGTTTAATCCTGGGTTAACGTTAACCGGCTTTCGAACAACCCAGCCCTGGAGAATAACTACAGAGGTTGTTGGGTTTATTCTCAAGTGCTGAGGTCTACTGTGTTATGCTGAATTTTAATATATCGAAATTGAACTATTAGGCCCAACAAATTGTTGCACAAAAAAGACAAATCAACGTCTTCACATACCGGTAGGCCTGCGCGCTTACTTGGAATGGATTGCAGGGATGCATTAATTTACCAGCAAGTTTAAAAAAGCCATTTATAAGAAATACTTCACTGAATCAGTTTGTTCAGTCCATGTTGGGGAATGTTGGTCTCTTTTGCCTGTAGCTCAGTGCAAAAAAAAGAACTTGGCCAATATTTTATCACTACTGAGCCTACAGTACATCTGACTTCTTACTTGTCACCATCCAGAGCAAAATTTTTCACTTCAGAAGGATCAGGTAAGTAGTCCACAACACCATCCAGTAGTGGCTGAGGAAAAGAAAAATATTCCAGTAAGTATATCTGATTAACTTAAGTTCACTCATCACCCTTGCTTCCTCTTTATACACCTAAGGCCTGGTAAGTAGAGTACCCTACAACATTAGACAACTTAACAGGGCGCGACAAAAGAGCTGTCCGATAGCCCGGGCTAGTGGAATGACTTGTCGGGCTAGCGTTTTCTTATCGTAGCTTGCCCGACGGGCAAGCACCGTTGGTCCTCTTTTCTGATGATAAATTGAGCTTTTATACCAAAAAGTGTGTAGCAGAAAGCAACGTCTTGTGGTCAAGCGTAAAAACATTGTTTAATTTGAGGTTGAAGTTAAACGAAAATCACATTCAGGAATCTAAATACTACGAAGAATTTAGTTTATATCTATGCTTGGTATCATTACTTGTATTTTGCATAATTAAATAAATCTGATTATTCTTTATAAACAATTTAATTTCGGGCTAGCTCCTCAGACCTTTGGGCTAGTAACCTCAAGTAACAGCTTGCCCGAAGGGCAGTCTCATCTTTTCATTTTCGTCTCACCCTGCGACTAGATATTGTTTATAACAATATACAGTACACGTACAGAATTCAGACTTAAAGTAGCCTGCAATGGACTTACATCCCATTAAAGCATGATACCCCACACCATTAACTGCCTATGTTGTCTGCTTAAATAGGGAATTGTCTTTAATTGTGCTGGAACCAGTAAAGAATTCGACCAACTATAAACACCTACAGTCATACAATATATCGGCCGACTGTAAAAGTACAGAACAAAAAAACATCTCTCGCACAAGGTCAGACTCTCACATATCACATGATTTTGTTACATAACATGACACATGGCATGACGCCACACCTACAGGCTGTAAGAAAACGATAGGAAAGTGTCACCAGACAGGCCCTCTTCTGGAACTTGCAAGGAACAAGGAAGCAGAAAAGGTGACAAAAAACCACAGGAAAAGGTCAGCTAAACAAGATCTGCGACTATCAGAACCAACATGGAATGAATAAAAACTACATGCCCAAGACCACAATGAGTGGGGGAACACTGTTGGTGCCCTATGCTCCACAGAGAAGCAAGGGGATAGAGAGAGACAGGCCATAGAACACATCAAACCCTTTTAAGACAATGGATGGAGATGGAAATTACACCCTTCTTAAGGCCGATTTACTCGGTACGACTTTGTCGCATACAACAAGCTTACGACAGGCCTACAACATGACTTAAGAGCTAAATGACCATCGTAAGCGAGTTGTAGGTTTGATTTACAAGAAACAATTCATGTCGTAGGCCTGTCGTAAGCTTGTCGCATGCAACAAAGTAGTGTCATGTAAATTGGCCTTTACAGTGCAGACAATCTGCCTTGACCATGCCTTCCTTCAGCTATAAATTTTCAAAATGTCACAGAAGACCCACTACTGTATAACACAAAAAAACCTACCTGGACTCCCTTATTTTTTAAGGCGGATCCTACAAACACTGGTGTAAAACTTCTCTTGATAGTGGCCCGGCGAATGGCAGCCTAACGAAACAACACAGATGTTCCACAGTTGTAGTCAATTATTCAAAATTAAAATACATCACATGACAACATGGGTGTACAAAATTTTGCATGTAGCAGTGTAGTGGCTACAATAATTAATTCTTGGTTTTCTTGTTATATAGTCTTACCTCTCCTTCTGAGGTTTTAGTTTCATCAGATAAAAGGCCCTATAGGAACTCGACATTTCACAATGTTTTAGCTTGACAGGGTTCTCTTTGTGGTACTTTTCTATTTTATTTTAGCTGTAGTTAATGATATAAATAGTGCAAAAATAAAGAATCTTGAATCTTGAATCTTGAATCTTGAATCTTGAATATCCAAGCCTTAGCGTTGCGTGGCATGAAAATGGCGGTCCCTGATTGCATACATGATGTAGGTCAAAAGATGAGTTATCGATTTGGTTTTGGCTATGTGAACCACTCAACATGTATTTCTCTCAATGTGGCAAAGCTATAGTCTAAGAGTAATAAATGTTTTGTTTCAATAGCAAAACTCAATGACAGATGTCTCAGCAGTTACTTTATGGCCGCCATGTCTGTGCCCCTCTGGAGGGCACAAACAAAATGTCCTCATACAAAGCTTTATAAGAGCAATCATCAATCATATCCCAGATTCTTGACCTTATTCACTGAATGGCTATGATTTTTAATTTTTATCACATGAAAGGTGAAAACCCAGAATACCTACAATTAGCTGTGCCTCTGTTGGCTGAATTTCTTCCAAGAACATTTCCCCTAAAACTTCATCAACATCTGCAACAGTTTCTAGAAAATGTAAATAAAACAAAGGTCTGTTAAAAGCACAATATTTTCTTCTAACCTCAGGGAACTAACCCAAACAGAACCATAGAGCTCAATGATGTCCAGAACATGGATACTGTTAGCTTCTTTGCCTATTCAGGTACATTGTAACCCCCCTTGCAGGAATGCAGTATACTTTAAGTATACTTTTAGTATACTTAGTGTGTACTGCCTGCAGGATTTTTTTTACTTTCCCATTTTACAGGGGCTAGCTATATAACAGCAGGTGATTCTGTTTATTTTTGCCATCCATCACAATAACAACATGTATTATTTTAGAGAAGACGCCACACCAGTCTTAGCTGCTTTTCATGCAGGTTCTCTACCCTGGTAGAATTGGAATTTGGAAATTTTGTTTTTTTGTGGAGGGAGGAAAACTGGAGAGCCCAGTGAAAAGCCCTGAGAAATTAAAAACATTTCATTTATCAAGCTGACATTTTTATTCAGACTTACAACTACAACTGGCTAATTTCACTTGCCCACCAGGCCACTGAACTTCTATTCTCCCTTGCCCATATATATCTGCTTGCCCCAGCTAATCAGACCTGAATTTTTTTATTTCCCTGCCTTAAAGAAATTTGTTTAAAATCGCCTTCAATTTTGACCATCCATTCCCCATTTCAGCTTTCCTGAGTTCCTTTCCTGCATTCTTCACCTTTAGAAAAGCTCATGAATGCAAATTTGAGAGAATTTTAAATGTTGTTAGTAGTGTAAATCCTTACAGGTAATTGCATGTACTCAAATTCACATGATTATCTATACTCATATGCAGCATTTTAATACACATTCAGTAGATGAGGATACTGATTTTACTTATCATGATAAATTAACAGAGGACAATACCTATGAGTTCTTGTCGTCTTTTCGTACATTCATGAACCATATCTTCAGGAATAACACCTTCCACAACTTTTGACCTGTTGGTGAATTCACAGTCAATTTAATTACAATGGCAAAGAATGGACTTTTATATTCAATATGTTGCAGGTTCGATGAACATTTTAGTGGTAGGTATAGTTTGTAGTCTAATCAGAACACAGGCATATCGGAAAACAACAACTTGGTTATTTATTCCACATGAACGCAGTATTTCCACACAGGACTTCACAACAAGCACACGCTAGGCTTGTAACTACACTTGGACTTCCGTCACTCTTGTATAAACACACAGCCTCTGCCTAGATATCCACGTAACCTCCCTGTTACACTCCAACAAACACGAACACGACCTCTGTCGATACTTCACAAAGCCTCCAAGCTCTACACATGACCTTCGTCACACTTCAGTTAACACTATTGTAAAACTCCTCAAACACTCCTGGGAAATAAAACCATCTAAACACTACACCGATTTACTTGTATATACTTTACAGCAAAACGTTCTAGAACTTTCCGGCTATACTTAATAAAGTAACGTTACAATATAAAACTATTTACAGCAACAGACGTAAACAACTAAAAAGACACCGTGATGCGACACTAATTGAATATGCTAGAAGATTCGAGACGAAATTAACATATTTGCGAATCTTCACGTAAGTCATGCAACAATTTTTCGTAACACAATATATCACTCCAAAACATTTGAAATACAGTCAAATCTCTTCATCTTGGACGACAAGGATAGTGGCCATCACGAGGGGTGTTGCAAGATCAATATGAAACACATTCAAAATATGAAAAGTGAACTGATCATGACACAAGCATGAGGCAAAGAAAATTCTGAGTCCCAGACAGGAATCAAACCCATGACTCCTGAACATTGGGTAGAAGCTCTATCAAGTGAGCTATGAAAATTTTGACAGCACTGACCCTACTGTAGCGGTGTGCAGGACAACCACCACACAGTATATGAACTCAGTTAAATGACTTTTCCCACTCTCCTGTCATGTCAATCAGTTTACTTTTCACATTTCATTACCGAGCTTTAAATTTACCATATTTATTCACTTATCACAATCAAAATATATCACATATTAACAGAAACCAAACAAAAACAGAGACCACAACATGCAGTGTGGATTAAGTTTCACAATAAAAATGGGTACACAAGTTGTCAGTCATTGGTTAAATGGCTGTAGTGTCTGGAGAGGTTATTTTGGCAGCTGGGACACACTTTAGTGGCTGTTGTAGACTGAGGTGAATGTATGGACTGTTCACCACAACATTAAAAGACATGGCTGTTGTAGAAGTGCGGCTGTTAGTGGAGGTTTGACTGTACATGTTCATGTAGTCATTAAATATTAATATTGAAACACCTTCAAGTTGATAGATAAGTTTCTATCTGAACTACATAGACGTCAGCTGAAATATTTCATTTTAAATGCAAAAAGATCTCATAACTGAAAAGATCCCAACTTTCAGTCAAAGAGAAGAGCCAAAGGTTTTAGTTTGGAGCTGAATGAATGAGACAAACTCACCCTTGATTTCCTTCAAAATAATAGGCCTTCCATCGGACAACAACAACAACAACATTTTATTAAAATTAGACAAGATCTATGATACCTTTCACTTCCGATTCCAAGCCAATTGGTAACTGAGTGAAGGCTGCAGTGTGTTGCAACTTTGCTCTGAATAAAAAAAATCATTAGTTTAGTTAGTACTAAAATTAATGCCGTTGCTATATTGTTTGTGAAACGATGGAAGATTACAAAGAAGGATGTTTAATGGTGTGGGCAAACTATATGTCTCCTTGCAACTCTATTGTTGGGCTATACTTTAAGGGTACTTGTGACGTCATATCAGTTACCATGGCAATGCACAAGGTCCACAAAAGCATCCTCTAAATTTCAGTTTTTGTAAATTATCTGAGAAACTAATTCGGTGACCTACCATTTTTATTTCTTTGTTGGAAAGTTCCCTAAATTCTTTAACTTTTCAGACAGTAGGAAAAAATTTATCTAGTAGAATTAAATATATTTAAAGAAAACGCGTTTTATGGCTTACAGAAAATTCCACTAGATAATTTTCCCCGAAACTTTTATATCTGAAGTGCCATCGTGAATGGTGCGTGCATGCAAAAAAATCAAGATAGGTCACCGAGCAAACTTTCGAGCTAAAAACAAAATTATGTTTTCCGCAGATTTTATTTTCAGTTCACGTGATTTTACGCAGCATTAACTTCTGGTATGCTGATTTAATACTGATTCTGCTGACGCGTGCATCTTAGTTATGGCGTGTGTAGATTGCGTGCGTGTGCACCAAAAAAACCCTTTCAAGCCTCCTTATATAAGCCTTTGATATGCAAGTGAAATTTAAGGTGGCTGAACACAGTTTTCGCGCGTGCTTTTGCTGATGAAATATTTAGCACGTGCACAAGGATTTCAAAGAACAAACATGCCGTTGGTAGAACGATCATTTTTATTTACTGGACACCCGCACTATCTGTGTTATTTTTCTCTATAATTGAACGCAGTGTATTGATGGCTTTAGTCTTTTATTACAAAGATATGTTAGAAAAGGTAACGATGCAAAGAACCCAGCAATTTTCAGCTTTTGTTTGTTACCGAAAGAACCCAGTTAAATGCAACGCATGCGCAGTTGTTCAAAAAATTGAGACCAATAAATTATTGCTTTAGCAGAAACATGCCGATTTCTAACAATCCAGTCATTAGAATTTCAAGAAATTTGGCAGAAAAATAGATCAGAGCCCACGTGAATGATCTAGCAAAAAAATCTGAATTTTGACATAAGGAATTTTCAATAATACAGAAAGCGATTAACGGCGAATTACGAAAATCGTCTATGTCAAAATTTTATTAGAACCGTGTTGACAGAAGGGATTTAATGTCAATTCTTAGTGTGCAAAATATGAAAACAATCTAACGACTGGATTTTTTTTAAATAAACAAAAACCATTATTAAGCCTTGTTTTTAACCAGTCCTGTTGCCATGGCAACAGCACACACCCTAGTCAAAATGCGAGAATAAATATTTCTGTGGTTATAACCTTGACTCTTGCAAAAAATAGGCAATAAAGCATATTAAATAGTTTAAAAGTTATGGTGAATTAGGTATGGGCACCTTAACTTGAGCAGTATTTTGTGTGGTATGTACCATTCATCAAGCTGAACTTGCAAAGTTGTTTTAACATTTTACAATGAACAACACATGTACACACCTTTAAGACTTAGGGTAAAACCCTTTTGTTTGAAAGAAAGCTGTTGGACTGTACGTTCACGACAAGAACTGTTTCATACAGGTATTCACACATGTACATGTAGGTATATGTATGTTGTAGAACCTGACCATTTTTTTAAAATAAAGGTCTGCACATAAAACCCTAGTGTGTGACCATTCAAATGAAAGCTATTGAGCAGTACTTTCATGTGGCATGTACTGTTTATTATGCTATACAAGGTGGTTCTTATCTTTTAAGTCTGTGGACAAAACCCCAGCATGTGACCATTAAAATGAAAGCTATTTAGCAGTACTATCATCTGTGATACAGTTTATAATCCTTGTAAAGGTGGGTCTAACTTCAAACCCTGCTAAAAATGCAGGGTGGTTCAAGCGCATGTTGATTAAATCCTAGTGTGTTGACTTTTGGTCATTCAGAAAAATGCAGTGCTTGAATGCATATTAAGCAGTCCAACACAGGGCTGGATTTGCTCCCATTCTAGAAGAAAAATGGAGAAACATTTCATACATGTATCCTTGTTACTTTAATGACAGCTTACTCAATTCTTTTACAGTACAGAAACATGTACATGTGACTGCTTTTTTAGTTAGTACAGCTCTCTAAACAACAGAACTTGTTTTGACTGATTTTGCCCACATGGTCTGATGGTCTAGAAGAACGTTTCTCTTAAAATAAAAAATTTCATTTGATTAAGAAGTTTTTGCCTGTCTGTGAATGTCAGTAGCCCTTTGGCTGAAACTGTTAAATAAGACT
>JAHPZR010005526.1:2500-10000 GCA_019787425.1 Platygyra sinensis
TTGGGACAAAATAATATCTTTTAAATAATAATCGGACCCTCTCATTACTCGCACTGAGAATGTTTGATGCAACGGGCGAGAAATTTAAAGTTCATTACCAACATCCTTGCCCAACAACGCAGTTTTAATCTCTGGGAGTTTATGATGCTGTCGCAACCTTGGCAGGCGTGCTTCATAACTTGACGGCGCTTCTTCCTCATCACAGTCATAATCTCAAAACTGGGTCCGTGGTTAGCTACACAAAACAATAAATTGCTTAAACCAGGTCCTGATCTTTACAGGCGGAATTAGAGAAGCTTGAATTCCAGCGTCTTCTTGAGTAACACACTCTCCTGAGTATGCAACCTGAAGAGACGGGGATGATATTCAGGATAAAAAAAAATTACTATACCTTTTCTTTTTGCCTCATGGTATGACGTAAGTCATGCTATGGGGTTTAGGGTTTGGGGGCGAAATTCAATTAAAAATCACTCACTCATTCACTCACTCACTCACTCACTTGTTAGACAATTAATTTATGCATTAAACCTGGATTAAGCATGTTTTCCCCGTACCTCCCCATCTCCGACAAGTTTGCCTTATTGTTTATGCTATTGTGTCAGCGTACGTGGGGGGAGGTACAAAGGCGAGAGTATGTCCAACTATACTTGGACAGATTCAAAATGGTGTCCTCTCCCTGAGAAGCGTGATGGCTTTTTGTTTCCAAAGCTGATCAGAACCTACCTTTGTGAAGCCAGAAATGGAAAGAAAATATGCTACAGAATATTCGACTGCAGAGAAATGGGCGTCGAAGTCCTAGAAGTGACGATAACATGAACGATTCGTGCGTAAAGATCCTTTACATGCGTGAGACCGCAATCATGAAATAAGCTTACTGCAAATTGGCTAGTGTTAAACTTTGTTGATTTTTCGTTTTACCCACGACCACGAAAATTTCGAAATATGCGGTGTTTTGAATTCAAATAACGGACTATGAGCTACTCTGGGGCCTCTCGAGACTTTTAGAAACAGAGTTGTAGTTGGATGGAGGTTTAAGTTTCGGTAAAGAGTGCGGCTATAGACATCTTTGGACGACGGCGAATTGACCGGCCACAGGAAGAAGCAGTATGTTGACATGAACGCTTTATCATCTGGGACAAACGGTAAGCCTTCCTCCTCCTATCGTATGGCATTTTGTGGAGAACATGCAACATATTTAATTAAATAATTAGCACACTTTTGGATAATTTTCGCCATTCGTTCGGAAAGTTTTCGGAAATTATTGTCACATGCCATCATATTACGCATGATGTTGACAAACATTGTACATAATTTCTTCTTATTGCTGTCATCATACTTGAAGCATTTTTGGGTGGTACATTATAGTAGTCATGCAATATTTTAGCAGATTGAATTAAATAGAAATCTTGAGTTCTAATAAAAGCACTGTGAAGTAGCAATACATGTACCATCTGGACTTTAATTTTTTTATGTTTGTTTGCTTTTTACCCTAACAAGGTAACAGTCTGTGAAATCAATGTATTACAATATTTTAAATGCAAGTACTATAGAAAAGAAAATCATTTCATAGTTCTCCAACTTCAGTTTTAAGTAACTCATTCATTACCTTTGCAATGCCCCCAGGGGGGATTAGTCCCAGAAAAATTGGGAGGGGGTGTGCAGCCAGCTTCCCAAATCCCTTACCCTAGCTATGACCAAAATCTGTGATATTCCCTATCCTATTTATGACCTGACCAAAAATTTAAAACCCTACTTATATTAATTCTGACTCATATATCAAAACCCTGTTTCTGACCAGTTCCCTAGTTCAGACCAATGTAAAATTAGCATAAACATAATTTGTGAAGGGCTTTTGTTGATTTTCTTTTCGATAATGATGAAAAAGTGGTTTCTTGAAAACATACCCATATCAAGGCTAGAGTGCAAAAACCATACCCTTTTTATGATCAAGATGGCCAAAATCAGCTTTAATTGATACCCTATTTATGACCAAAACAGCTGAAAAACCCTACCCTTTGGGGTTGCGCATGCCTATATATCCCATATAAGGGAGTGCCCCCCTCCTCAGGGGTGTCATTCATTCTAACATTTTCTTATTTGAAGTACTTCATTGTTCTGCTCTGTAATCCCTGATTATCATGAATTGGTTAATAGCCCCACATACATTCTTTTTACTATAACAAGTTAGCTGGGGATTTTAGCAAATCTGTGAATTATATACTTCCCAGGAAGCTTAGTGTAACAGGCAAGATTTTAAAATTCTGCCAAACTTAATGACAACATATTGCTCCAATATCCAAAAAAAAAGAAAAAAAAAACAGTTATGTACCAGAATAAAAATTGTAAATCACAACAATTATAACTTCTGAACAACAAAATATTTAATAATTACATTATTTTATTGAAAAATCTCCCTTTAAAAGAACTGTGTAGTTCAATGTAATATTTTTAATGATCTGATCTCTACCATAAAAAAAATTTCCTGTGCTTTGTGCCCACTCCCCCTCTGTCCACTCCTACCACTTTTACATCTAGCATGTGTCTTTCTATCATTGGGCCTTATAATATATGAATATTTACTGGATGTACTGTAGAATGACAAAGTATAAAAATATTTTTGGTGACATTAACATACCAGTTTCAAAATGTTTCTCCAACAATAACTTTTAAAAAAATAAATAAATAAATAAACAGTAGTATTTCACATGCCTCCACTACAACAACAGTAACAATGTTCCCGATTTCGAAAAATGTCAATTCCCTTTCTGAGTAATAATAACAATCTTTTCCTCAACAGTAACTCTCATTTTGAACTAAGTCAATCCCTCTTCAGTTACAAACATAACAATTGTGCCGGCACGTGTAGCCTACGAACAAAAGTATAAACTTTGCAAAGATCGCCAGATCGCAGGTTACTCAAGGGTGCAAACTATTCATACCATGAGGTTGCTCTAAGGAGCCTTTGATTTTCCCCGATGTTGAGACGATTGAGTTATTGGCTTTAGATAAGTGTGGATCGACCCACAAAGTAATCATCCCCTTCTTCACTAAGGACAGTGCCTCGACACGAGTTGAAGTTGAGCTTTCGAAGTAATGGAAAACTTCTTATTTCCTTCACCGATATAACCAAAAGTAAAGCCGGTTACAATCTGCTGCTGGTCGGAGTTCCTCTGTGCATCTCTCCAATAAGTAGGCTTTTAATCTAGTAACGCTGTCAAACAGAGGCACGTTTCGAACGCAATGCGAATCGTGTGAGTTTTCGTTTTTCGCTTTTAAAACGCACAGGCAAATGTTTACAGTGTTTTCTTCCATCCTACCTGTCGCACCTCCGAAAAAAAAATTAAGAACTACCCATACTACCTTTCGGCCTTGTCTTTAAGCTTGAAACTCTTATCCGACAACCTTAATTGAAACAGCTGTATGTACTTAAAAGTAAAGTAAAGTACAAACCCTTTGTAACATAACACCTTCATTTGCTGAAAGGCGAGAGTCGCGTTTCGCGTAATTAAAGTCGGTTGTTATGTAACAGTAGATGACGGCGGTAACTATATCACGTTTCACAAGCTGAACGTTTGCGTAAAGATTAAAAAGATAACAAACGCGCAGTCGGACAGTGTGAGTAACCGTGAGTTTTAAAGCGTGGTACCATATCGGAAGCCCGAACGCTATAAAGAAGCTAACCATGAACCCCTTGCATTAACCCTAACCCTAATCAGTATTTTCAGTGCTTAGGCCTATAATCAGTATTTACTTTGTGTACCCATCACAAGGTATCCAAGGGCGGTTTGAGATATGGAAACAACTCCTAACCATCTTTTAAATTGTTTTGTTGCTAAATATTACGTAATGTTTTTGTGAGCGCAAGAGTTAAAAAAGCGCGGTTTTAATTTTTTTAAAAATTCTTGTTTGGTTAGTGCCGATAATCAGTCGCCCAGATACCCAAATTCCGCCCGTCATACTGGTGTACCATGTAGGGTCGTATACGGAGGGTAGAGAACGGAGGGAGTGGGGGGTCGTCTCTGACATGGTTCACGAACGGACAATAGACCCTTCTCGAAAATGGCGGCCGAAAATTCATATAGGTTAAAATTAGCTAAAATTAAAAACGTATACCAGCACTAGAAAGAACACCTTAACTTTAGTAACCCTGCAAAGTTTCAGCATTTCAGGAGTAATATCAGCTGAGAAAATGTAGGTTGAAACTTGGAAAATTTAAAGACGTTTGCAAGACTGGGGGTATGCATCGAGTATGCATATACCCCCAGTCATACCTAACCTACATTTTCTTAGCTGATATTATACCTGAAATGCTGAAACTTTGCAGGGTTACTAAAGTAACGGTGTTCTTTCTAGTGCTGGTATATGTGTTTAATTTTGACTTATTTGAATCTTCGGCTGGCATTTCGGAGAGCTGCGAGAAGGGTCTATATCACGTCAGCACAGTGTAGCGAAGATATGTAACGCCAGCCAAGAGCCAACGCACATAAATTGCAAAATATATCAAGTCTCACTTGCGCTCCGAAACACGCGTTGCCACATCACGTGTTTCGGAGCGCAAGAAGACCAAAGTGTCATTATTGGTGTCTCGAAAAGCAGAAAATAAATGTGGCTAGACAAAGCCAGCCTAAACATTCAAACTCATGGCCAATACCATGCTTAAAAAAACACAGCGTATCGGATCTGAAAAGACCTACGGTCCGAAAATTCATAAATGAGAGACTATAAACTGCAAGGGACCGCATACGATAGACGCTGCCAACGTAGGATCTACAAGAGATCTGATCAGCCAAAAAAATATGTGTATATAAAGGCAATAAACTGCAAGGCTGATACTACGTGAAAAACGTTTCGAGACACCAACATGACCAGAACCGATACTGTGGACAGCTGTTTCGCTCTTGTTGGAGCTCGTCAGCAGAGTGTAGCGAAGATATGTAACGCCAGCCAAGAGCCAACGCACATAAATTGCAAAATTTATGCAAAATTTGTCTAGCCACATTTATTTTCTGCTTTTCGAGACACCAATAATGACACTTTGGTCTTCTTGCGCTCCGAAACACGTGATGTGGCAACGCGTGTTTCGGAGCGCAAGTGAGTTCAAAGTACGGAACTTGATATAATGAACGGGTCATTTTGCAATAGCGAAGCGCGCGAGTGACGTCATGACTCAGACAAGACTCAGACAAACTGGAATGGTGGATGATTTTGAAGATTTCTTTAAGAGCAAAAGCCGGTGTTCCTAAAACACTTGTGAGACAAAAATTTCGCTTATATTCCCTGTATTTCCCTCAGAACAAGCTTATGTCGACTGAGTCTCGCGGGGAATTCAGTGATTTGCATTCTATTTTTAGACTTCGCGCGCTTCGCTATTTATGTGCGTTAGCTCTTGGCTGGCGTTACATATCTTCGCTACACTGTGCTGACGAGCTCCAACAAGAGCGAAACAGCTGTCCACAGTTGCGATCCTGCTTTATCGGTTCTGGTCATGTTGGTGTCTCGAAACGTTTTTCACGTAGTTCAGCCTTGCAGTTTATTGCCTTTATACCGTATTTTTTTGGCTGATCAGATCTCTTGTAGATCCTACGTTGGCAGCGTCTATCGTATGCGGTCCCTTGCAGTTTATAGTCTCTATATCACGGACTGCAGATAGCAAAACTTCATTTACTTGAATCACGAAAATTAGCAATAAGGTAATAATACTTTTTAATCACGTGCACTTGCCCTTACGCTAGAATTCGAAAGAGCGTTCGAAACATTTTGACCAACATCTGACGTTTGGGAAAACGCAGAGACCTAAAACCTGTAGAAGGATTCTGTCCTCATGTACCGGTTCACAAGAGCCGATACAAAAGACCAAACAATACACAACAGCTAACCAATGACTCCTAAACAAAGAAAGAACAATGGTTATTCCCTTGTGAACCCGTACACTAGGACACTGGGACAGAACCTGGAGAGGTGTCCTCTTTTTTATTTCCTACGTACAGCACTGACAGCATCACAATTTTTTGACTTCAATTCATCCACTCAATAGCGTTCGATTTATTTTTCGTTGCGTGACAATGATACTATTAAAATGACACAATATGAACAATTTTTGGTATTTCTAAAAAAAAATAAATCGCGTGTGGTTCAATTTATCATGCTGAATCTAGTATATCTACAAAGTTTCATAAGAAAGTATTTGGACCCCAACAAACAAAGAAATACATGAAATTGCCAGAGGGAAAGCGTTACCCTGGCATTCATTTCTCTGTAAAAACTGGTTTGCAATGTATTCTGAATGAAACTTCACATATGCACCTAATTAATTCGAGGTTTATTTTTTGTTTGAATTTAAAAAAACCATGACATCGGTAAAAACGCCCATATTACTTAACTAATAGCCTGCGAACAGGCTCCCGGTTCGGTTGCGTTTAGGGCAAGATAGCCAGTGTAGTCTAGGGCGAGCGGGACGAGCCTAGAGCGGTCTGGTGAGGAGGGAGTGCGCAGGGGAGCCTGTAGACATTCCATTGATGCCGCCGTTCCACGATATCAAGATCTGATTGGTTGAATCGATGACTGTTGACAGCTCTGAGATAAATAATTGACAGATCTTGGCAACTGCTTGTAAATTAGCATAATTCTTGCCGAGACCGTCAACAACGGCTTCCGTGTGCACTGTACAGTTCACTGACGACGAATTTGAAGTAGCTTTGAGCAATTCTTTGCAACATTTTCGTCATATCTCTTGTTTGAAACGTGAGTAGAAGCTATGCCTGGAAACTGTGGCGGAGAAGCGCGATGTTTTCGGAATTCTACCGACTGGTTTCGGGAAGAGCCTAATTTTTCAATTGCTGCCGCGTCTATGATGGTAAACAGTGGTAAATAAAATAGACAGGCCAAACACGACTCCTACGGTTCGTGCCATTTGTAGATTTGCCGTATATTTTTCGGTCTTTCGACCTTCTTGTCGCTTCACTCTTGTTCATGAAAGACATTTCGTATTGTGTTATAAGGAGGAAACTAGAGCCGTTAGATCGTGCTGTGCGGCAAATTTTAAGAAGTCATAGGTTTGCATGATTTCCGCTGTAATAAAATAGAGGGCAAAATTACTGATTGCTGATTGGTCAATGAAGAGGGTATTTTTTCTTAATTTTGCTTGAGAAGAGGGCAAAATTACTAGCTTATGATTGGCTGTCAGGTTGCCTAGGAACAGCTTATGCTATCGAAAAGTTGTTGCCGAAAATTTTCTGTAACAATGGCGTCTCGTTTCGAGATAGTCGACGAGAAATATATTGAAGAATTAAAAGACAAGAGCGAAAACGAAAACACGAGGAAAAGCACGGAGTATTGGAAGAACGTTTTCAAAAAGTGGGCGAATGAAAGAACCTTCCAAGCAAATTTAGAAGATTACGAGAGCGATGTCCTCGACCAAACACTGTCGCAGTTTTATGCCGAGTTACGAAAAGAAAACGGGGATGACTATGAGCCCGACTGCCTAAAAGTAATGCAGGCATC
>JAHPZR010005526.1:12500-24683 GCA_019787425.1 Platygyra sinensis
AATTTGTTTATTTTATTGTAAAGAAAATATTCTGTGTAAACAGGCTTAGAAGTTTGAATATCGCAATTGGTGCAATTTAACCTTCCTGGATTTGTGTGCATTGAGTTACAAAAATAGGCCACATATTGTTATCTAACCCAACTGATTTAATCTATGTGCTGTCACTACTGTCAAAAGATTACTACTATTCAAATTCACAGATCTCGAGCATGAGTGACAAAAAGAATCAAATGTTCTTAGCGTCATGAAAAGGCTCTCTTCCTCTTCATTGCGATAACCAAATGTTCTATTCTCAAATATCTGGCTAAAACAGGCATTGCAATCCCTAGCCGCAAATGAACTACAAAGATCTATTATGTATGACCAAACCCTTCCTAATTTCCCTCAATAATGAACAATATTCTCTCGAAGAGATATAATGTGAGCAAACATTGAAAAGCAGGTCTGCAAACTCATTTCTAGGACGTAGATTTGATAAATATGGAAAAAACAAATGCGTAGAGATTTCCAAATAAGCATCAACAGCACATGAATAAATACCAGGGTTAACGAAAACAGAGTTCATAAAGTGCCCTCTTCGAACTGTAACCACCTACTTGTTTATCTTCGACAGCAACACATTCAAATGGAAATTGATCTAACAAACTCCGTATCTCTTTCTGACAATATCAATGCAACTCTGAGTTGGGATTCTGTTCTGACATTATCTTTCTGATTTGTTGGATCGAGTCTATCAATCATCTTTCTAATCTGTTGGATCGAGTCTGTCGACCCCGTTGCTGATTTGTGTCTAACAAATCAAATTTTGTACCGAATAATTTTATTCAGTGCTGTGAATGCTTTTGAATTCAAATAAATAACTGAACTACAAAATAATCATCACCCTATCAAAGGCTGCTAAGGCCCGGTTTAAACGTCGCATTTTACATGCACCGAATCAAATACTAATTTTAGTCGACTCGAATGAATACGTTCTGCTGATTTGATTTAAACGCCGCATTTTTTTTTGCCGAATGAAATTGGTGAGAGCTAGCGACGTGTTTTAAATTCCCATTCGAGCAAACAAATTATTTAACATAATTTGAATTCGATTTGGCACATGTAAATTACGGCGTTGAAATCAACTGTCGAACTTCAGTCGTATATTCGACTGGATCAGTCGAATATCGACTGACTTGCATCGAATTGAAATATGTCGCATTTAATTTTACATGCACTTAATTTGGCAATTCGATTCGGCACATGTAAAATGCGACGTGTAAACCGGGCCTAAAGACGGCGTGACGCGACTTCGTGGTTGCAAAACCTTGACACGCTGCTAGAAGATGGCAAAACGCGAACTCGTGGTTGAAATGCGGCTAGGTGATAGCGACATGCGAACTCGTTGGTTGCAAGATCTTTAAACACTGCTGAAAGAACTCGAAATGTTGTTAGAAGACGACGAAACGCAACCTCCTACTCGCAAGACGTTAAAGCGCTGCTCGAAGACCTCGTGGTTGCAAAATGACATCTACCCGACAGCACCTTGCGCAATTGCTGAAATATTACCCGAGACCACCGTGCGCGCCTAGTTTGATCAAATCGAGATTTTTTTGCATACTACAATTTACTTACTTACTTACATCTTTACATTTTTGAAATTCCTTATATGTATACACGCGGGGGATCCTAGGGTGCCTCCTCGGGTTTTGGCCTCTGGGCCAAAACCCTGCGGGGGCAATAACGTACATGTCATTACCGGCAGAATACTCGGAAATTAACCCCTCCCCTCAATTTGAGAAAAATTAAATAAGCGCCCCATGCCTTCCTCAAAATTTGAAATAAGCGTTCCGGGCGGTAATTTGAGGATTCACAGTTATTAAAACTTTATGAAGATATGATTGATTATCGCAATTATACACACAACTTAGCAGTTGTGAAAGTAAAGCTTAAACAAGATTGAAACCCAAGACCTCTGCGACACTGATGCAGCGCTCTACCAATCACAAGCCAACTGAGAACTGGCCACTTTGGGAGTTCGTAATTCAGGCCTGAGAGCTGATCAGAGGGCCAAAAAAACAGTAAATCAATGATACTTTTAAACCCAAAGTAAAAAGGAAACTTAAAGCCCCACTGGAGGCTAACTCATAAACAACAGCCGTACACATTGTGTAGCCACACAAGTCTTACCTATTAAAACTTGTCAGTTGAAATTATGAGGCTTTAATATAACACTGACCACCTTTATGATTTAATTTGGTTCATAGAAATCAGAGGATTAAATTTCAAGAATACTGTGGTAAGTGGAACTTTCTTCAGATTAACAAAGTTGAACATTAAGAGAGAATCCAGGACTTGATTAATCTATTGGTTAGTCCATTACTTAAATAATGGGAGACTCTACAGGGAGGTGCGGTGGTGGCCTCATGGCTGGTGCGCTGTCTTGTCATATGGTTCACTGTTGAGTTTCAAGATGAAAGTAGTGGTCTGTCCCGTTAGTGATTATCTCCAACCTCCTGGATAGCATGCTAATCCATCGCAGAGCTACCCAGAGTGTGAAATTTGCTGGGACCCATTTGTTATACACCTGGGTGGAGAGAGGCACTGCTAGAGTAAAGTACCTTACCTTACACAAGTACACATGACCCTGACCTGGCCATTAGACTGCCACACCCACTACTTAAGATAAGTTGGATAGCTGAGGACTAACTTCTTTCATTGCTGGTATCATATTTGTATGTATCAATCTTCTATATGGTGTTTATAATTTCTCTGTTACAGGTCTCCAGTGAACAAAGGCTAAAATCACTGAAACAAGCATGTGGAAATACAAGAAAATCGTGGGATTCCCTCTCTGCCGCAGAGAGACAGATCCTAGGCAAACACATCTTGGTTAACGATAAGCACAAGGTGCTGTACTGTTATGTTCCCAAAGTTGCTTGTTCAAACTGGAAAAGAGTCCTGATGGTACTGAATGGCGAAGCTACTGACACCAACACCATCCGTAAGGTGAATCACACGAGCTTTACATTCCTACGAGATTTTCCATCCTCAGATATCAAACGCAAACTTAGTGAGTATTATAAATTCATGTTTGTGAGGGAACCTCTTGTCAGACTTCTGTCAGCATATAAAGACAAGTTCTTGTTAAACAATTGGGCTTTTCATAACAGCTATGGAGAACAAATTGTCAAGAATGCTCGGAAAAATGCTTCACCACACTCCAAAGGTGACGATGTCTCACTAAAAGAGTTTTTGCAGTATGTAGCAGAGAGTCGTGTGCAAGACCTGAATGAACACTGGATGCCATTCTATGAATTGTGCCAACCTTGTGCTGTTTCGTACAACTTTGTTGGATCCTTTGAGAATCTGGAGTCAGATGCTAATCAAGTACTGAAAGAGCTTAATGTAAATGAACAAGTTTCTTTTCCTAAACAACAGAAGTATTATAAAGCAGGTGGTAATGGATATGTAGAGGGTAAGAAACTCGCAGATGTATCACCAGATATGTTGAAAAATGCACTGAGAAAATATGATTTGGACTACAAATTGTTTTCATACCAAATTCCATTTTAACATTTGAAATAGCCTGCATGACAGGCCGCAGGAAGGGAGGAAAGTCAAAATGAGCACTGGAGAGAGAAGATATTTACCCCTACCGCGATCCTCCCGCGTCCGATCTTCTCGTGCTTCACGAGCCCGGGGGGGGGGGGGGGGGGGTACTCCCTTGTAAGGACTTAACCAGCCAGGGTATGTTTTTCGGGATTTTTGTCTTAAACAGGGTATCGAATTTGTCATTTTTTGTCTTAATCAGGATATTGATTTGTCAATTTTTGTCTTAAATGGGATACCTTTTCTTGGACGAAACAGGAAAGTTTTTACAAGCTCTTGTAAATTAATACTGACTTCCGTTGACTTTAACATTGATACCAGGCACATTAAATTTCCATTGATTACACAACAAGAAAGCCACACAATTTGTAACCGCAACTTTTAATCTATGTCTTAAACAGGGTATCAAAAAATCGGAATTCTGTCTTAAACAGGGTAGGAAAATCAGCGATATTTGTCTTAAACAGGGTATGAGGGGCCGGGCCGCACCTCCCCACCCAGGGATATATCGAGTACCCCCCCCCCCCAGTTCACGAGCTCGTCTTTCCCCTTTCCCTCCCCTTTGGACACCAGGCTACATTTGAAAAGAATTTCATTTAAGCAAATAAGGCAGTAGTGTTTTCCATTAGCTTTAAAAACTGTCAGAAAAATTGAAAGCCATCAGAGCATGCATGCATAATTGACATCACATGTTGTAATTGTAAATACGAATCACGTGTTGTAAAGTTGTAATTGGATACCTGTTAGTGGACACCCACATAATTATACACTGATTAGGCGACAAATAGACGTGTGGAGAACCAACCATGATCGAGAATTTTGTTATAGATGAATAAAACTTTAAAATCTGAGTGGGTGTGGGCCAAATGACTTATATAGATATACTGACAGATTGTTATAAAATCATAACGGAAAAAGAACATTCTTCTGTAGGACTGTTTAACTCTGGGACTCATTAGACTCTGCATTCAAGATGAAACACTGAAAATGTTTTCTATTTCAGTGTTAGACGCAGAATGGACAACATTTATTTGCAAATTTATTTGAATACAATTATCATGCTTATACTAATATCACCTTGTTTTGCACACATTTTCATTCTTATATTGAAAAAAAAAAAGTAAAATAAGACTTATCTTACTATTATTATAATTATCATTATTTTATAATTTTTTTTACTTCATTTTATCAATTTATAAAAATGAGTTGTTTAAATTTTATATATGTATATATATAAATATACATGTTTGTATCTATTATTGATACAACTTAAGGCACCATTTTTGTCCGTTACTATTTTCTTTATCTCTATGTGAGAAATAATTTATTCTAATTTTACCAATATGGAATAATAATACTTGTCAATATTCTACTGATGTGCATTTAATTGCTGACTATCAGTTTTGCATTTGCTATGCTACAGGATTGGCTGAGCAGATTGGCTGAGCGGGTTGGCTGAGTGGATCGGCTTGAGCCACTTTTTTACCCAATCAGAACCAAAGTCAATAAGTAAAACCATTGTGCCTGTTTCCACACATTTTCCCATATTTTGCATCAGCTACATATATAATCACTTCAAATTTTGATATTGGGTTCACTATAATTTCTGTGTCTTTTGTGACTGGCTAGAGTGTGATAACTAAATTTTGGTTTTTTGCCGGAAACTCAATTAAAAACCCTCTAACCGGTTTCAGCCAGTTAAAAATAGTGGAAAAAACAATGTCTGAGAAATAGATTTACATTAAGAATCCCTCCCACACACACACAGATAAGATCTATAAATCAAATAATATCTCCAAGCCACAGAAACCATAATTATAGTAATCATATCTGACTGTAGAATTGTTCCACAAATATCATTCAAATGAGTCTTGTCCCAACCCAGTCTATTAAACACTGACATGACTATCAATTCTATCCAGGATTAGCAGATTTCAACTAATAATAGATCCACCACTTTTTGTTTACATATCATCTTGAGTCTTTTCAAGTGAAAGTCCAGCCATTTCTCGATGATTCTCAATTTCATGGTTCTCTCCTGAGATACTCAGATAACTGTTTTTGCGGGATAAAACACCTGGCTTCTCCACAGCACACAAACTACAGCTACATGTCCCTGTGTATTGCTTGCGAAAGTAGAAGCTGGAAAGAGCAGGAAGAGAGAAAAGTTGAGCTGAGGGTGTAATTTGCAGGCTGCAGGTTGCAAGTCAAAAAAATCAGCGAGAAAAATCTAATAGCCTCAGACTACTGGCTGGCACTTTTTGGAACTGAATCTACAGTAAGATCCACCCCAAAGTGAACAATTTGCCCCAAAGGCAGTAGTAAAAGTTTGAACTGGTTTAGTCAATCATAAGAATACACCCTAAATTAAGTTTGCTTGTACCTTGTTAGTATACACACATGGGTTGAGACAGGTACTGTCAGAGTCGATCCTCTTTCAAACCTGTTACTAACAATAAATCATTAAGTCCTCGGATACTAAACTACCAGTAAATGTCTCATGCACACACAGAAATCTGCAAAACTTACAAGAAGCTTAGAAGCCACAAGCTGAATACAACTGCCGCAATGATTGTAACAATCCAGATGCTGAAATTAAAAGACCAAACTTTACAGGTCTAAAATGTGTATGACAGTGTTTTTTAACAACAATTTAGTCACCAGCCTAAAATCTCAGCCATCTAACACTCTGGGCTTAAAGGCTGAGAGACAATAATACATATAGTAATTTATGGACTTTTTCTGTGCATGCACAGAATCTATAATTTTTTTATGATGCAATGTTCAGATCTATTGATCTCATAGCATTTCTTATGGTACTAGTTGAGGGAAATCAATGGTCTATATACCTTCTAGGTCTGTTTAATATGCAAATGCTTTTCTTTATATAGGTTACCATACATTTCCCATAGGCCTGGCCTGAAGAGTTTTAAGTCATCTCCCATTAAAGTTAAAAGTGAAGAAACTGTTTAAAAGCAAAATTACTATACTTAAGACACTGGAGACATGATGTTTATTGAAATAAGGAAATTATAAAACAGAGATTCTAAAAAGAAACTGATGATCTCTGGTCACAACATAAAACTTTAGACTCGGTACTTTTCATACTTCAGAATATTTAGCAAAGGCAGAGCAAGGCAAGTCCAGATCCCTCCACCCATAAATGGAGAGTGCAGAAGCTGTTTGAAGGCAAAATCGGCAGGCACAGGACTCCTACTCTCTGGATCCACCATACGTAAAAGAATGAGCCCTGTCGCAATCACACCTGTATTCATTCCAAAGTCAGCGATTGCTCTCTCAAACCTGTCAAGAAAAAGAAATTCAGAGTAATTGTCAAGACAAACTGTTGCTAGCCAACTTTCACTTGATTTGATTTTGGCATAATTGTCATGATGATCATAATGAAGACTGTAGAGAGAAGGAAAACTCCTAATTTTCACAGACTTTATAGATACTGAGGGATGTGAGCAGTGTGCATGGGGCTGGGATGGGGGTGTATGTACACACACTTGTCGGCAGACACTAATTACAAGGAAATGGTGCAAAGCAAGACAAACAGCATTATAATTTTCCTCTAACATACCAGTGATTGGGTAAGAGAAATCTTGACAAACAGCACAGCATTACTAAGTTCCAGATAAAACCACACACGCACAGGATTAGGAGAGGAGCAATGTCAACAGCAACGGCGGAGACATCTACCGTAGCCACAGCTGAAGTTATGAGGAAATCTAATGAAGATGATGCTATCCTTTCCATGAGAGATGCATCAATCAATTCATTAATGCTCTGGATTCTCTCAATGATAAGCTGAAAGGGAAGACATTTCATTAACAAACTGATTTGAAAATTTTAGTGATGGATTTTAGGTTGTTTCAGTTTGATTGATAGAACACTGTAAAACTCATCTCCTAACCTGAATAATAATACCTCCAGCCATACAGAGTGGAAACAGGGGTATGCCAGAGAGAAAGTTCAGATCCTTGAGCCTCTGTGAAGTGCTTTCAATTGCAATCAGTCCCTGCTTTAATCCATAACCTATCAACATAGCTATTCCCAGTACTGCCAGGTGAAATGCCAGTACATCTATAGAGCTAGCTCTGACTGTTTGAACTCCAGCTGATGGCCGACTGCCGACTGCATATACACCCCTTGGAAAACGTGAAAGAAGACTTTGGTAAGGTATTCAGCTGGGAGGAAAATACTAAGTAAATAACTGTAAGTTATAAACTTATTTTAGCTGGTATGGTGTAACACTGAAATTGGGGCTGGAAAAGCAGGCTTCTAATTAAAGATGGAGTGATCCTATAAAAAGCATGGATTAACGCCACCACTGAAGCACTTTGTGGATTTTTTGTTTCATGATGGAATCACACAAAAGTAGAGGTTGTGGATTCAAAGAGCTCTTTTTTGTTGAAACATGGAGTCTCCCTAAAGGCTTGTTCCTTTGGAACTCAAATTATTGGTGTCAGCCGTCTGCCACATGAAACAAAAACCCTACTCCTTAAATTAGTTAGAACCCTGAAAAAGTATGTTAACTTTATAAATAATGGAGATCCATACAGTCATGGAAGAACACTCATAAGGCAGAATTTAAAGAAAAGGATGCAACTTGATCAGCTGTTGCAAACAGAACAGCCCAAAACAGGACTGGATGAAAAGCAAAGGTGTCAGACTTGTGTTCTGCAAGAAATTAAGTGTAAATATGAAGATTTGTTCTAGGGAGAGTTAAATTGCCTAGGAAGGAACTCCCACTCACCATATGGGAGGTGTATTGTGTTTGTGCCTCTTCTTTCCAGGTGAAGTGTCCACCATCAGACCACTGTCTGGCCCATCAGACAGAGGGTCACTTGTAAATATGGCCTCTCACTAGCTACACTATTGTCTCCATATCAACACCTCTGTGACAGTCCTTGTTTCCACAGAGTTTGCTACAGGTACCATCAGGTGCCTGGCAGTATAACCGGCAGAACAGACTGGACTTCTTAGCCTTGGTTAAGGTAGTGACAAGCTGTGTTCATTAAAGCTTTTATAAACAGTGTTTTACTGTCAAAGCACTGCTATAAATTTTAATTTGCTCCATTCATTCTAATATGAAATTGGCTGGGCTGAATACCATCTTTGCTTGTATTGCTTATAATAGCAAGAGCTTGACATTATAAAGGGTTTCATAACATTAGAGTTCCACTGTACCAGTATCTAATCTTAGTTTCCAGAACTAAGAATATTGCTTTTCCGTCCTGCATGCAGTCATTTTCTGACACGGTTTGGACTGTCAGACAATCTGAAAGTTGGGAAGGAAGGAAGGAAGAAAGGAAGGAAGGAAGTCAGTCAAAGACAATCAGGCCACAACAATCAGACAGTCTGCAGTAAGCCATCCATCCAGCCAGTCTCTCTATTTGTTTGTCTGTTTGGGACTATCTGTCTGTCTGTCTGTTTGTCTCTTGTCTGTCTGTCATACCCTACTGTTACTTTCTAACCCTTCTTGAACAATATTATCAGGAATAACATCTAAAATAATAATTGTACCAACCTAATGGATATCTTGACTTCCTGAGATGAATCAATCCTCTCCTTCTTTACCCATCCCCTGTGAGTGGCAATGTTGACCAACATTACCCCACAAATAACTGAAAACACAAGTCCCAGAGTAGCACTGGCTAAACCAAAATCTCCGCCGTTAGGAAATCCAAGCTGTTGAACAATGTAACCTAGTGTGAGATTTGATCACTGGATCAACGAGTGTTTAACTAAGTCCCAGGGTAGCACTGGCTCCACCATTAGGAAATCCAAGCTGTTGAACAAATTAAGCAGTCTGGCCTGAGATTTGATCAGTAGATCAATGAGTGTTCTTACTAATATATAGACAATAGCCTCCATTTCGCCAGAAAACATGCTTTGATAATTGCCAGTGGGCATATTATCTGTTCTGAGAAGTGAACAGTTTTCTGCGAGACAGTGCAGCTAGCTTAACTGAAGAAAACAGAAAACATTGAGGAACAGATCTAGACAATGTCAAATTGCCAGAATGCATTGAATTTAACCAGAGTGCACTGTATCACCTTTTACCAGAGTGCATTGTGCCATGAACAACAAGAGGAGGTCAAACCGTCGGCTGTTAAGCTTTGAAAATTTAAGGTGGCAAAGAACCCTGCCTACAGAAATTTTTTAAACTTTGCCAAAAGGTAAGTCTTATCATGCTTATCGAAAGTTGATAAAAACTATAAAAACATTTTACCATGCTGTTTTAGATCTGCAAGCTCCTAAAGCTGTCATTAAGGGATAATATGAATGTAAGAAAAAGCTTTAATTAGCATTTTCGTACATCGCATTAAATGGACATGTCCTCAGTACAGTCTGTCAATTGCAACATTCTGGATTGAGAAATTTAATGCATAACAATGTACAGAATTTATAAGTTAGATTACTACTCCGACCTACAATTCCCACAACTTTTGATTTTTTGTGATCTGGTAAAGGGGAGGTTAATGTATGTCGTTTCACGTCCAAACACAGTTCAGATCACAATGTGCTTTTTTGGCGTGATCCCTAGCTTGTCAGTAACCCAGGGCTCAAAATGAACACTCGCAAAGTCCCAAAATTAAATGCGAGTTATTTTGATAACCTGCAAGTGAGAAAATATCAACTAGCAAACCTTTGCACACAGATCTCCCAAACGTTTGGGAATTCCCACCAGTTTGCTAATGGAAAAATCTTACTGGCAAAACTTTGCAAGTGGGTTAAAAAGTTAACTCTGAGCCCTGACACCTCACCATTGATGTGTCATCATGCCTGACATTGTACATGAATAACTGCGTAAAGTATGTCACTATCAACAGAATACACCACAGCATATCTTTTATACTTTTTGCCACACATGCAGTTTTCAAAATTGGGGAATATCACTTGGGGCACATTTGGTCACATGGCACATTTAGACAATCATGGACCAGTAAAAACATTTGTCAGACGAATTTTAAAGTTAATTAATTAATCATGGTAACTTACTGCTTTGTATGTTGGCGCGAGTCCTCCAGCGGTGCCATGACCACCTGCAAATCCCACAGGAAGGACAGAAGCAAACAACGGGTTGACACCAAAAGCAGGAATCTGCAAACAATGATCGACCTGGTAAATTATAATCCATCTAACAATCAAGCCCTGGCTGGGGACAGTGTTGTGTTCTTGGGCAAGACACTTTACTCTCACAATACCTCTCTCCACGTGACCCAGGTGTATAAATGGGTACCGGCAAACTTAATGCTGGGGGTAAACCCTGGGATGGACTAGCATCCCATCCAAATACTCCTAGTCACTTCATGCTACGGAAACAGGGATAAGCTCTGGCCTGATGGGCCACTTGGCTCGTATGCAGACTTTACTTACCATGCACAGTTATAATTGTAAACCATACTTAAGTGTAAAATCACTTCAATCCCTGAGATGTCAGTGAGTGATTTATACATGAAAACAAATTTGGTGATTGGAAGATAAAACAATAATTATTGTACTTCAGGTTTACATAAAATGTTTTTTTTGTTGGGATTTGTCAGAGTCTTGTAGATCAATTCTTTGTCTCAGCCCTCAGCTTCAGCCAATAACTGATCTGCTAGCAACTGACATTATATTCAAAAAGTACATGTATACAGGTAATTATAAGGAGAAATGTAGTGACGGCCATCAGAGATGTAAGCAGTCCTTACCAATAGAGCACCAGTCACAACAAGTGCAACAACCCATTGTCCCCAGGCAATAAGCATGCCATACATAAGCTGTGGTCCTGCCTGCTTCCATATCACTGCCACATTAGGAATCTGTGTACCAAGAAACAATGACGAAAACACAATATTGATGAGGAATCCTGCCAGGTTGTACCTTATAGGGAGAAAGAAAGAGGTACTAGGTCAAGATTTACATACAACATGCATATGGCCTCAAGGCAGCCTTGATCTGAGATAGTGCAAGGCACTTTGTGTATCAAACACACTGGCCGGAATCTGAGCAACAAAATGAGGGTGAAAGGTGGGGAAAGGGCTAACAAACCTCAAGTTTTCATCCTATAAGTAATATAATAATAAGTGATTAATAAGGCCCATATGGGATCTAAATGTTGCATGGGTATTTCATTTGATTTTCAACAGGGAATTTCGGTATTTGCCAATTTTTCTTGTGGTATTGTGGTATTGGGTACAGCCAATGTCCCCTTCTGGAGACTGATCAGAATTTTAATCTTTTCACGGAAAAGTACATTTTCCAGGCCCTTTTAAAAAACAGTAGGAGAAAATTTATTTGAGGGCCCCTTCTAAATAAGTATATACTTCTGACCTTGCTTTTTCCACAAAACAGGGAAGGGAACCCAGAGCTAAGATGTAAATTTAGGGGGTGATCAAAGTGCACGAACAATTCATTTCAAAGCACGTGACGGCGAAAACATCTTTTGTCCATTCACGCAAAGAAAACAAAATCTGGAAATTGTATGAACTAAGCGGGATACTTTAAATTAATGTTCGTGCCGGGTGTTCGTCGAACGATTATATTTTAAAATTTAAATCTTAAATGTCTTAGCTTTCAATCTTGATTTTCGACGTAACA
>JAHPZR010005527.1:0-10000 GCA_019787425.1 Platygyra sinensis
TTAAAAGCAAAGAACAACTTACTAACCTCACTCTCGATTATGTTTTAAATTGCTTCCTTTTTTCATTTTGGTATGTTTTTAATAACGATAGAATGAAATAGGTCCGCAATGCGTACTTGGGGTCTTATGCTCAGTTTTATTCCTGTCGGATGGAATGCTATTCTCAAATATCAATATCTGGAAGTCGAATTGCTACATGCGAGAAGCTAGACAAGTCATTACAATCTTTCAGGTGCAAAATGTATGGCAAAATACTGTTCACTTACTTAAGCTTTATCTCTAATAATAATTGAAGGATTTCTTCGTTGGGGAAAGCCAATAAAGTAAGTATTATTTAAGGTCGCATATGGGCAATTCCAGTTACGGACGTTACACTCAGCGGGCAAATTTGTGGAAATAAAACTTTTTCTTGTATACTTCTCTTACTGTAAAATAGAAAAAAATAGACTAACCGGAAGGCAGCACATCAAGGAAGATATTGGCTCTTGCCATTCAACAGTAACCAATTAACGCTAAAATGATCTGTCTAGTCTTTGACATCTGTATAGTCCTAATTAAAATCCATACTAGGTACGTGAAATATGTCTTGCTCAAATAGGAATCCAGATTCAACATCAGTAACAAATTACAGGGTATTGTTGCACTGCATGACTCGCCTAGAAAAATGTGACTCCAATATACATGTATCAAGATTTTAGCAAATCTAATTAAAATCCATTTCTAAAATATATCATGAAAAATTTCATAAATCTCACAACATTGAAATAGGTCATCAGCTGCAGAGGCTGCACCAGTTAGGGCAGAAGCCTTCTCTAAATTAATACTGCGCTTCAATGAATGTTAAGGCTGAGCGCTGTTCTAAGACCTAGTAAGATTTTGCCCGATAGAAGAGGGCTTTGAACACCTTAAGGAGTGCCTCAAGATACAATCTCAACCTAGTACATGTGCACATGTATGTTTTTTTTTTCTATTTTAGATCCTAAGAGGAAACTGCTCTCAATCTGTATATAGTTCTTGATTAAATAGAGTGGCTAGATTAGATAGCTATTTCGGGAAGTAGATTTTAGATTTATAGAGGTTTTGCACGGCAGCCAATTGCATGGCAGAAACAATAGATTCTTTTTCCTATGGGAAGAAAAAAATTCTCATGCAAAACTTATTTATTGTTCCTACCATGCAACATAGCTCCCGTGCAGAACCTCTATATATTGTACAATTTTACGTTTGATAGATTTTGTACTTTTTTCGATTCCCATTATTGTGACGTACGTAATAGTAATTTATAGCTTCCCCGATTAGCTAAATACAGCGACACTGACATAAGGTTGGTGTTAAAACTTTTTTTTTTGCAGAATATTTCTTAAGTATTATTACCGGACAGTGCCGAACAAAAACTATGCCATCCCACCACCTCACCAGCTAATGCGGGATGGTGTTTTTCGCCACCAACAAAGAGCGGTCTTTATGCAGTTTTCAATCGTTTAAAGATATTGGCTGAAACAATTTTATTTATATTAGAAGAGCTTTTTAAATACTGATTAAATTAAGCCATAAATGTATTTACAATGTAGAATGAGAAAGCTGCTTAACGTTGTTTTGTGATGGTTCTATCTGTTGTGCCGTATTCTAGTAAAAGACATGCATGACAGATTTAGACTATGTTATACAGCCATGAATAAACGTTTGCCATTAACAACAATTTTAGTTTGACCTGCATTGTTTAAAAAGGACGAGAACGAATCAAAACTGGGTTTTAAAGTGGCGTAGATCAACTGATACTCATTGTGAATATTTAAATTACAGTAGCTCTTTATATGAAAATAAATCATCAGAAAATCTTTCGATTGCCCTTAGTCAATCGATAAGTATTAGGCAATTTGATCATACCAATTGACGTCAGGCAAGCGATGTTTAATCGATAAACACAAAACCTGATCTGCGAACCACTCTGGCGATAGTAACCGTGACTTTAGTATTCTCTCTCTCTTAGTTCCTTGCCCCCAGGTGGGGGATAGGGCCGGAAGAAGAACTAAATGTATTAAGAAGAACTAAATGTCTTTGACGAAGACACGCACGTGCACACACCGATCTCGCCAAGCATAAGCAGTCTATTTGAAGTGTTATTATAATCCCTAGGTCTTTCTCTCGATTATGTTACCGAAAAACGTGGGGTACTGCATTGCCTGAGCTCCGTTTACTTCCTAAAATTGTACAATATATAGAGGGTTTCCACGGGAGCTATATTGCATGATAAAAACAATGAAAAAGTTTTGCATTAGAAAACAAAAAATTTTCCCATAGGAAAAAGAATCTATTGTTATCCTTATTGTTCAGAAAACGAACTCATCTGGGCTGTTTAATTTCTTGCATTTTGAAGGTGGTGGCAGAAATTTAATCTTCGCCAAGCTCAGATGCCAGCAGTTTCAGTCGCATCTTTTCTTTCCCTACCTTCCCGCTCCTTGAATAGAAGCCCATACGATATCCGCTCTCTCTTTGATATGAACCAAACATTTTGAATATGCGTTTTTTTTCCAATGATATGGCCACAAAAATAATTCAACGCTCCCAACCAACACCTACTTATCCTAACTCCATACAACCTTTCCAGCCCCCTCTCCTTCTACCAGCCTGTGTTTTTTATCAGAATTTCTCGGAAACAGTAGGTATTTGGGTAAACAACTTTGGTGCCAGCACAATTTATGGCAAAATCTGAGCTGAATAACATGGGGCAAAGGTCGTTTTCTTGGAGAGCGAAATTGCGTCACTCCACTCTCATACAATAAACCTGAACTGTCAATAATATTTGCTTATCAACTGGTATGATTCGATTTAAAAACTGCTGGATCAATATCAGTATCTGAGCAACTGCGCACCTACCCCTCCCCTAACCCAGCATGTTATAATAAGTTAATAAGTTATATTTTTCAGTGTTACTGTTAGGTCAGGGGAGGGGTAGGTGCGCAGTTACCCAGAAACTGAAATTGATCCAAACTGCTTTTAATTAACAGCAACTAGCTGTAACTCAAAACATGAATGATTGTGTCACTGGGAGAAAATGGGAATTGTGTCTGAGATTCAATAACTAATCGAACAGACTTATTTTGGATCTACCTTTATTTCGAACTGACGCTTTAAGTAGGCGGGGTGAACAAATTACACTTATATTCATAATTAATGGGAAGATAACTCCAGTTAATCGAAGCAACAAAACAGCAGTGCCACGCAAAACAGCAATGTCCTGCCACAACAGCATACGGATAGCGGCTTGTTTTGTATTTTGGCTTCCTGCTTTCATCCAAGGTAAGTTATAATCAGCACTCTTTCTCTAACATATTAAGCACTTTAATATTGAAACTTAAACGGCATTGTTTCATGCCATCTTCTGCGCAAGAGGGAGCTCGATAAAAGAACTTTCTCTCTCATGTTATGCTGATCGGGTTGGGGATGGGCGTTGTCCCCAATATCACGCTTTTTGGACTGATCACAAACTGATTTCCATTGATTTTGGACTTGTTTAATGACAACCCGCGTATAACCGTTTAACCTGCTAATTTGGTTGTGCTTCATTACCTTGTGCAAACATATTTTCGCAGCCCTCCTTGATGTTTTGGCTTGTTCAGTATATATTCTGAACATGTAAAGAACATTTCATTACTGTCGATCAATTCTTATCTCGACTCTTCATCCGTTTCATATGGTGTTAATATTAAGATTTCATTTCGTTTCGTCAAGTATTGAGGAACAAAAGGGGTTTGTTGAATGAATCGGAAACTGTTGTTGACAACGTTAACGGACGAGAAGATATACTCGCTCAAGTCACTATTAGTTTGTTTGCATTTCTCAAGTATACTAGTGATCTTGGCTCAAAAACCTAGAAGCCTAAGCGGCTTCGGAACCAATCGCTCTGAGCCAGACTTGGGAATCCAGTTTGAGTCATGACGACTGTCGCTAGGACTACGACAATTAAACGCATTTTCCGGGTCTCAAGTGAACCGTGTAACGATTTAAAAGCACCAGAAATGGAAAGGAACTAATAGGAGAATGCAGTTTGCAATCATGAGTCAAGAGTAAACTTTGGTCTTCAGTCATTCAATACCTACAGCGACCTACAACGATCTTTGAGTCTCTTATACATGTGTCGTGGAGCCAAATATGTCAGTAGAAGATATGTCTTAAAGAAAGCTTGGTTTTCCCAAGCTTACGTTAAGTCGAAAATGTGTAATACGCAGTTTTTTCTCTTTGAATTCGAAACGTGTCATTCTAGATTTGTGTTCGGACGTTCACCTGTGAGCATGTTTTTAACGTCCTTGGCTTCTACCTCCCAGCACTAAATAGATCCAAGATTAGCTGTTAGTAAAGTAAAGTCTGTTTTTCTAGTTCTCTGTTTGTCTTATCAACTGAGTTAGCTGCGTTCGTTTAGGATTTACATCCGACTCACTTTGTATTGTGCCACCTGCTTTACCCTTGGTTTGACCTGGACGTAGCTTTTTTTCAGAGTTAGCATAAAAGTGGGTGCATTGTCAAGTTGTATGAAGTAGAAGTGGAAGATGTCAGAAGAATTACAGGAAAGAGTGCTGGTCGATTAAACTCTGAAAAACTGTGTTCAAGTCCCAAGAGTCCCGATACCTTTCGCTGTTCAATGAGTCGAGCGAGAATCTGTTACTTCCCTCCTACTCATGTAAATTCTTTTTGACCGTGCAAGGAGAGCATTGCAGAGAAACTCGTAAAACAATCCGCTAAAAACTACAGTCCAAAAAAGATGTTTGTTGTACTCGGCAATATGGCGGCATTATCTTCAATTCACATCTGCTTGATTGAGTTTTTTACGCTCCGTTTTGAGCTTTGAAAAGTCGCTGTCTTCTTTATTTTCGTTATAAAATCATATAATTCGTTCTAGTTATACTTAACAAATAAAGAAGCCTCTACTGTGCTCTGTCCTGTTGTAAGGCACACAGAAAGCGGTAGAGCACCGAAAGTGTAGGGGAAAACGCGAGACGTATTGTATTCCCTACCTCTTGAGTGCTCTACTTCTTCTTAAAAGTGCTTTATAACAGAACAGAGAAGAGTCGATGTATTTGTTTTATTATAGAGAATCCAATAGTTTCCCCACGCATTCGCAAAATTTTCAAACCAAACTTTACTGATTTTCCAAAGAAGTAAAAGTGGCATCAGCAGTGCTCTGAACATTCTCTGATAAAGCACGCTAAAATAAGCTAAGGCAATCAACCCTTGTTAGAACTGTTCAAATAATTTGACAGGCTAACGAGACGACAGCTGTCAATTACAAACTGGACTTCAGCTAAGCTTTCACTTTCGAGTTGCTTTCGAGAGAAGAACGATGCCTTCAAAGGTCGCTTTTTAATAGTTTAGCCCGTTTAATCAGGACGAAAGGCAGGTAAAGGTTGCTAGTCTAGAGGAGTCTGGCCACATTGTAGCTCATAAAAAGCTATACTTTTCCATAGGATATTACGAAAAAAGGAGCTCAAAACGTGCGAATGAAACTGCGAAATGCTGAGTTGTGTTTGAATGAAGCTAAATGCATAGTTATCTACGGCTTTCACCCGGTTCAGCGAGATTGCCCGACATCGCGCTGAATGCCTAGTGTTCTCGAGACATTTGCTTGCAGTTCACGAAATACCCTAAGTCTGTCATATTACCTAGTATTATTCAAATAAACGCCAGCAGGCAAGTCTCATCGGTTAAAATACCTGGGTGCTTTTTCCCGTAGGGAATATTACCAGAAAAGAAAAAGGAGGGAAAACAAAAACTGGTTACAAAATTGTATTATTGATCCGTATAAAAGAAAGCTGAAAATGTGTGCCTTTAAATATCGCTGTGCGAGAGGAAAACAACCATTTCGAGAGAGTTTGCTTTGTTGTATCGGACGGAACTGATTCAAAGAAAACTAACAAATGGAGTTGTTCTTGTAACGCGTTCGATAGGACGTCTTTGAAATGACCAAGCCTATTCTTTAATCGCAGTGTTCTTTATCAGGGCCATTTTTGAAGCCTTTTATCCGAAGCGGCTCGAACCCTGCCAGTCATTCGCTAAATTCCTGACAAAGATTATGTTCTCATCTTTTCCAGCATCAGAGAATGTCATGGCAAATTTTACCCAAAGTTTGTCACTTACCCCAAGTCCAGCTCTGTCTCTGGAAACAAGTGCGTCAGCAATTGCAGAATCGACAAGTCAGAGTGATTTCTTCTCGTCCAGTTCCTCTACGTACTTGAGTCAGGACGCTTCCTCGTCAATAAGTGAGTTTTCTCTCCATCATACAGTCGATATTATTTCAAGAAGCAAACTAGCAGAGCAGAAACGGCTGTTGCTCTTTCTGAAAGAATAAAGCAGAAAGTTTCAAGTAACAGTTAATTGAATTGGCGGGAGGCTTTTACTGGGATAATTATTCGAAATCAGTTTAATCAGTGACCCGGGATGGGGGGACGGTACTCCCAGACAAATTGGAGAAGTACTATGTGAATGAAGAACTACCGAACCATCTCAGTCACTCGCTAGATTCTTTACAAATCTTATGTTCTCATCTTTTCAGCACAGATTTCCTAAGCATAATTTATGAAGAACTTTTGTTGATGATCTTATCGATGATGATATGAAAACCAGCTTCTTCTAAAAAAAAAAAACATACCTAGATTGAAACAAGAGTCCAAAAATCATACCCTTTTCGTGACAAATGGCCGAAATCAATTTAAGTTTACGGTCAAAAACGGCTAAAAAAAGATGTCCTTTGGGACCGCAAATACCTAGATTATTCATATTTAGGGACTTCCCCACGGGGCCCTTTCGTCAGTACATTCTGTGTCTAACATCAAAAAGATCACTTTAATAACCCATTACTGGTTTTCCTTTGGGTGACCTGCTATGCATCGATCGAGGTGGTTTTCGACTTCTCTAGAACATTAATGCTCATCCCATCTAGCAATGTTATCCGAGCGGCAGAGCAACTTTCATATGATGTCGCGCAAGTATGCGTGTGGAAATAATCAGTTCACCGGCAAAGGTTCTTGGAGACTTCAAACTATTTATCTTATTAAGATTCGCCGTACACTCTTGATGTAAGTCAAGCAATGCAGGATGTTTTAGCTTCTCGTTGAAATCATAGTGCAGTCTTTGTTCTTTTACCTTCTAGCATCCCAGACTATTATAACAAGTCTTCTACAAAGTATTTTGCCGTCGACAGCAGAGTCGGCATCATCCAGACTTAGTGTGTCCAGCCCGTCAAACAGTATCTCAGTCGGTTTCTCAATAACACCAAGTCAAGATCTGTCTTCGACTACAAGAACATCAGTAATTACAGAATTGTCTAGTCAAGGTGGGTTCCTCGCTTCGAGTTTTTCTTCGTTCGAGACTCAGAATGCTCCCTTGTTAACAAGTGGGTCAATAACTTTACCTGCATTAGTCACTGAATTCACATTAAAAGGCCAGCAATAATTTAGAAAATATAGGTTATTGCATTGGTAAGACGTTCGTGTTTGGATATCTATTTAGTCAGGCGATCCCACTATAAGTTTATCCTCTTTTTCTTTCCACATTTTTTATTTCCATTGGTAACTATAAAATACAGCGCTATTATAAGTGTCAATAACGTGATTACATTGATAATAACATAATCATTTGATCTTTAGTATAACAGACCATAATTAACTATCAATAAATACTTTCCATCTGGCTTGAAATTTCCTTTGCGTGTTGTTTTTTACAAAAAGTGAGAGGCCTCGGCAATTCCATAACCGTATTTGTGTTCGAATGGCTTTTAATTTATCATAAAAATGTTTCTGTAATTGGCCAGTATCATTATAATTTTAAAAATACTATCCCAAGGGTCTTGACACTTTTGCTCCACCTTGGCCCCAGAGGTGACGCTGTATCTTGTCTGCATGAGCCAATCCACATTGCTTTAGTTCTAGTATGATTAACTTTTAAGCCTGAACAAATTGTAAACTCGATCGAGCAATTTATATTAAGGATGAGTATTAGGTACAAACAGAGTAAGGTCATCAGCGTATTGCACCAGCGTGAAATGTGCATGATCCTCAAAACAATGTGCATGATGTGCATGATCCTATCATCTAATTGCTGCGCTGGGGCAATTTTTGAATATTCATCAACTGATGTCACGTTACCTAGCTGTTTGTCAGTTCCGAGCGAACACGTTGCTTCACAGAGCAAATGGCGAAGTGCAAAGTTAGACCTCCTAAAACTAGCGAAGAAGAGGAAAAGTGTGTGGCCAGCGCAATTCCGAGGTAACTTGTGCATTTGGTCTGATAAAATTGCAGATTAAGAAATCGTTTCAAACACGGGTTTCTTTCAAGGCAGTGTTTTCAACTCGTTTTTCATTGGGTTTCTAAACTCATTCACCTGACCAGAATATGATGCTCTGGTTGGGTAAGAGCTGCATGAATAATTAATGAGTTTGAGAAGGATATTGGACTCCAATTTTCTAAATAGTTCTATCTTTTCCTTTCTTTTCAATGAGTGTAATTAAAGCTTGGTTTTGAGAGGGGGACATTGCCTTATTGTCAAAGGCCTCATTAAAAGATGCAACCAAAATTTCACCTATTAAGGGCCAGAAAATTTTGTAGAACTCTTTTGGAATGCAATACATTCCAGGCGTTTTGCCCTCTTGAAAGGAACCCAAGATAGACTCGCCTGCTGAAAAGTTATTTTTCCTTCGCAACGTCAACTTAGCTCGTCAGAAAGTTTCAATATGTTCGGGTTTTCCAAAAAACTGTTAGCTTGTTCACTGTTCAGAGTTACTCTTTGTCTGCTATACAGCTTGCTGTAGAAAAATTTTTCAGCATTCAATATCTCAAACGGATCAGTGGAAAACGAACCACTAAGGTATAATTTCCTTACATGTCAGTTTTTTTAATGTTATTGCGTTTTCCTAGATAAAAAAAAAAAAAAATATTTACTTCTCTTTTCACCTTGCTCGTGCTATCTTGCTCTTGCACGAGCAACAATTCCTTCTACTCTTTCATCGTATAATGTTTCAAGCTCACTTTTAACTTTGTTTATTTCTAGTCTTGTGATTACGTTGGGGTTTTCTTGAAATTTATTTAATGCATCTTAATACCTGAAGTTAAGCTCCTCTTATCGCTTTTTACGTTCTTGTGTTAAGTTTTTTGAATAAGTCATTGAGCTTGTTTTAATTTTAAATTTCAGCCAATCCCATTTGGCCCTATTGTCTGATAATGTGGAATGTGGAAATTTTCAAAACATGGAAAAAGCATACACAAAACCAAGACAGAACAACAAAGACAAAATACACACAAACAGAAATTCGAAAGCGTGCTTACCATGGCTTTGGCAGCTCTGGTTGCTACGTACACTTTCGCCGAGTAACTCCGAATTTTCGTCATATATTAAATAAACATTGAATAAGTTTTCAATAAGTTTACTCTCGTAATTGGTCAGAGATTTACTACAGACGACAGAATTACGACCATTGACGAAAGTTTTAGCTGCTGATAAAGGTGCATCGTAACTGCAGACTATGGGAAACAGCAACAATGATGCCGTGTTTGACTGCAAAAGTGGCTTTCGTCAGAGTAAAGATAAACGTAATTATATTTCTACATAGTGATTGTCATATTTATTTGACCTCTTTTATTTTTTTACTTCTCCACTTTTTTTCACACTTCTTTTTTTTAAGTTCAAAGACATGTACAATTTCATCACATTGATAACAACACCTACCATTTGTATCAATAAGCCAGAGACGCTTAACAGACAGAAGTAAAGGAAAAACCTTGTGATAAACAAGTCATCTTTTAATGGCGAGAACTACACTTCTAAAACATCCGAGAATCTCTAAATAAGGGTTTGACAAATAAGGGCATGTCACGCAACATGTCACACCATTACTGCTATTTATAATTTTACATGTCCCATTAATGAGAGTAATTAAATGTTTTAATTAAGTGTCTAATAAACTATTTATGTCAAGTTGCCATCTAGTCTAAACATTATGTTCTGTATTATT
>JAHPZR010005527.1:15000-17500 GCA_019787425.1 Platygyra sinensis
TTAAAGTGTGTTACTGAATATCCAGGAATTAAACCTGTATGGCTTCAGAAATGGAGTTTTAAGATTAGTAGTGGGCAAATACAAAACTATCTGTCGGCTGTGCCGACTGACTGGTGTTGTTTCTCAGATCAGATGCAACAACGGCTGCATGAATCGTTGGACGGTTATTGCAAATTCGTCTCGCTTAAGTCACTGAGTCAGCAAAATCCCTTCCTCTCTCTGAAAATCCAGGCATCGAGCGACATTTGGTTTGAAATACTTTATGGAACTCTTAGACGGCTATCACTTTGCACGAATCGAGCCATCACTTTGTACGTTTCTTCTCTTCAGGACATCTCTCCATAAAACGGTATGGCATAAAGCGGAGTACCTCCTGTAAGTTTGTTGTGTTGCTACATCACACTACAGCGCACCTGGCTAGCATTTTTTTTCGAACAACTTTTCCAGCCTTTCCCACAGAAACAAGTAAATATGCGAATCTCAGAATCATCGTGTTCTCGATTTGACGTCACATCCGGCCCTCGACCCATTCTCCGTTAAACTCGGTCGTGGACCAAAATGGCGGCAATTTCACGTACTTTGACGAGCCATAGAAAATCAAAGATTTAACCAAATCGAAAAATTTTTGCGGCTAATTACTCCACAAAATAAGCTTTATTTTTTTAGCGAAAAAAAGTTTTTGGGGTAAGATGCACTTTAAACTTACGCTTTATCTCATTGTTGAAAATCTTTCTTTCTTTTTAACAGAAAAGTGTCAGCATTGCGATCGGAACGCTCAGTGTGCTGAAGGGCATTGCATCTGCAAGCATGGATTTGTGGGAGACGGTTTGGATTGCTGGGATAAGAAGGAAACGTCGTTACGCTCGATTTCAAATATTGTTTAGAAGCCTGATTATTACCCCAAGCCTGGTGACAGAATGAGGGGTATCGAATGGTCTTTGCGAGCATTTGCGAGCATGCGAGCAGTGCGTTTTTTTTTTTGCAAGCACGAGGAGTGATAAATTTTTTCATGCGAGCATCCAACACAAAGGCTTTATTTACAAGCAAGGAGGTTCCCTCTAAAGAGGGTTAAAGATAGCCCGCCTTTACAAGCAAAGCGTTTCAGGTAAGGTTACCCTGCTGCCTGGGACTGAACTCAGGCAGTTTAGTTTCAATAAACGTCAACAAAACGAGGAAGCATTTTTCAGAAACATTCATGGCGCACACATGTTTTCCCAATGCTTCCCAATTTCTAAGACAAGAAACATTGTTTCCACGGTCACTTTGTTTTCAAGATGCAAATTACGCTTACGCTACACGGCAGGGAATTTTAACGAAAATCCGAGCATGGGAGCACTAGCAAAAATTTTGCGAGCACGAACAAAGGGAGCACTCACCTAATTTTTGCGAGCAATTCGAGCAAAGGCCACATTTTGCGAGCACTTTCATTCGACACCCCTAGAATGTAGTCCATAGTGTTAGTTCTGCACTTATTCTAAATTTGAGTACTTGAGTAAATTTGACGTTAGTGCGCATGCACGTCTACAGGATTCTCTCGTTCGCCCACTGATGGGTATATGCTGTATATCGGATTCCCAGACGGCAATCATGTAAGACAGTTGTAATGACTTTTTTTTAGCTTAACTGATGATTCATCGTGTTTAAATAAAGATATACATTTACATTTACATAAGTGGATGACGTGGCATAGATAAAAACAAGTGTTTTGCACAAGAACGAAAGCAAAGAGTCACGATAGGAAATCCCTAAACGCTCTAGCTAAGCATCAACAAGGAAAATAATCTTTATATAAGGAGACCTGTTTCTACACTCATTATTATATAGGCGCTATCTCACGCGTCAAAGCAATGTTTTTAGCTAATCGAGTATTCTTCTTATCTGTTTTAGTTGAAACCCGGCGAGACAAGGACTGGGCTTGCAGGGTCTCGTCGTGCAAGAACGGAGGAACATGCAAACCAGGGATATCGAAATGCGTCTGTCGGCCGAATTACATTGGCGACTATTGTGAATGTAACATGACAGCTTTGTTTTGTTAATTTAATGGACTCGATCTTTTCTAATGAATCCATTATAACTCGAAAATTTAGGTATTTGACGTACGTAACTTTAAATGATGTTAAACACTGGGTAAGTCAAATTTACAAATTAATTGCAATCTTGAAAGTAGTCAGTTACATGTATTTTCATTTGAATAAGTAGCGGGACAAACTAAGTGTCACGAAATCATTCACTTTTAGATAGTTGGGCCAACTAACACCTAACTTGTCCTTTTTTAGCTTACTGCCCTCCAACAGTCCAAATCAGTTTTGACAGGCTTTTAAAGGGCACATTACTGGCTGACTCTGGAAGTGCAAATAGCGTTTTCCTTGCCAACGGAGCGCAAATAGAGCCACACGCTGGAAAATGTGGTAATGCCGCAAACTTGTTAGGTAAGTGTTAAGTCCATCAACTCTGCCTCGTATCCTATCCCCTGCTTGGAACCTGTACCGTTTCAACTGAA
>JAHPZR010005529.1:2500-13111 GCA_019787425.1 Platygyra sinensis
GTTTTTTGGGTCTTCTAATCTATTCTTTCATTACTTTTACAGACGATAGAGGTTTGCGTTGAGCTGCAATTCAATGCGAGTTACCACTCCAACGGGGAAAGCCCCCCACCTGAAGCGTGCGTGACAGTCTTGAATGGAACAAACGCTCACGACATCCTAGTGGAGGCATCGAACCAACACCCGTGCTACAACTTAACTACTAAGGACACCTCGTATGGCCGTATGATTGAGTCCATCTGCGACATACATTCCAATAACACGCTGTACTTGTACTGGTTGATTTACATTGATGGAAAGTCTGCTACAGTTGGCATTGATGATCTCAAGCCAGGGCAAGGATCCAAATTGAGTTTTCAATACCAAAAATTGAATTGGGGTTAGTGAGGTTTTGGCAAAAGAACAAAAAAAATTCGCTCTCTCAAGTTTTAGTGAGCCAATGAACTTGTTTAGTAATAGTTTTAGAGCAACTTTATTGTAAACGCGGAAGTCCTAAGGATAATGTAAACATAACCACTTGATTTAAAGAATTTAAGGATTTAGGAATTCAGTTTTGGGAGTCTGAAAAGAATACTGGAATTTTTACTGTGCTTTGGGCATTGGGAATCAGTCAGCTGTAGTGTGATATTTCGGATCTGTACGGGATGAGACTAAAAACTCAATAAAGGTGTTAAAACAGATGGCAGATTTACAGACTTGTTCTTCAGGGAATAAAAAGCAAACCAACCTACCATAAACAAACAAAAAACAAACAACAAACAACAAATAAACAGAGCAAGCGATGCTGTTGAGAAGGCGTACATTTGAGCGTTGGAGAATGATAAAATTCGAAAAATAACCACTTTCAATTATTTATTGAATATTTACACTTGAACATAATAACTAAATGTACGAAAACTCGCATACTTTGCTCGAGTCCTATACAAATTAGAAGTCTGCTTAATTTATAAATTAACCCGTTCTTGAGAATTATTGGTCAAATCTAGTAAGAACTGTAGAAAATGCGTTTCAGTTTAAAAGTTCATTTGAAAATTGATAATCCTCGCACATCTTGCTTTGCCCTCGTTATTTGCATGACGACTGCGTGATGGAGGATTGCGTGACAAGAACAGCAGTTGCGTGACAGTTCCTTCCTGTGTGTCCGCACAGTATTTCACTGAAGTTCGTGTAACCATTACATAGTCGCCCTAGTAAGATGAAGGCAAAATTCGCTACCGCTTAATTCATTGGAAATAATTCTATTCAAAGGCTGTCCTCCTCCTCGGAACAAACTAGGAAAAAAGTAAGAATAAGTTGATTTAGTATGTTACACCCGCGCCTGATCCACCATCGTTCTTCAATCCCTGCTTTATAATTAGCACAAGTTGCGTCGTTTCGCAGTCATGCGAGACATGCTGAAGTCGCTCCATAGTCGAACTAAAATCTATAGTCACAGCACATCGTATGTGGTTGCATCATAGTCGTGCCCTATCGTACGTAATCGTCTCATAGTCGTGCCACATCGTTCGTAATCGTCTCATAGTCGTGCCACATCGTTCGTAATCGTCTCATAGTCGTACCACATCGTACGTAATCGTTTCATAGTCGTGCCACATCGTTCGTAATCGTCTCATAGTCGTACCACATCGTACGTAATCGTCTCATAGTCGTGCCAAATCGTTCGTAATCGTCTCATAGTCGAACCACATCGTACGTAATCGTCTCATAGTCGTACCACATTGTACGTAATCGTATCATAGTCGTCCCACATCGCTCGTATTCGTAACACATC
Organism: Platygyra sinensis; assembly: GCA_019787425.1. NCBI lineage: Eukaryota > Metazoa > Cnidaria > Anthozoa > Scleractinia > Merulinidae > Platygyra > Platygyra sinensis. The sequence continues at coordinate 4,269 of JAHPZR010005529.1, forward strand.
GTACGTGGTCGTATCATTGTCGTAACATATCGCGCGTACCGGTAACTTCTTCAATACCGGTGCAGTGGTCTACCAAAACTGAGCTTTCAAGCAACACTGACGTCAGCTGCGATTGGCTACCCGAATGGGCTTAGCTACTCCGGTTACCCGCTGTGTCCCGCAAGAAAGTCGTGTTCTTTTAATATGCCATGTAATAAATACCTTGTAATTATTAACCAAGTTCGTTCTGTCAGTGTTTTCTGTATGTTTGCGGTCTTTGACGCCTCGATCAACAACGACGCAAAAAAGTATATACATATAGAATAAACTTGATTAATATCCGGCCATCTCGACTACACGCTTGCTCAATAACTCATACATATCATAATTAATCAAAGTAGAACTATATAGTGTACCCACCCTCGCATGTGCTCCTCTTGCTCTCATGTGATCTGCTTCGTGTCTTAACATTTGATTATACGCTTCTTTCTCTCGCCTGACACGAAAGGGCAAAGGCAAGTTCAAAATCATTTCTTCTACACATTTATGTTTAAACTCCAAAAGACGATGGGTCAATATTTTTATGGCTGTCTTTGTACCAAGACCACGGTTTACACTGGACTAGACCGCTGACAGCCAGTCTTTTCTCTTTAGGTCTGACGAGTGTTCGTGAATAGATATGGGTGGTGTGGACAAAAGGGAGTTTGGGAGAGCTGCGCCCAAGTCTCGTCCAAATCTCTTTTAGGCAGAAACGCCCCTGCCAAATTTCGAGAGAAAAACTGACACGCAGTTTAGAATTGGACTAGAAATGATAATCGCAGCTATGTTATGACTTGAAGTTCCTCCTGGATGTACACCGGCCTTACCTCTCCCGTTCTAGTTCTTCCCTCTCAATTTGCTGCATTTCATTTGCCTTTTCTCTCCGTGAGGTTATCTGTTGAATGAGGGATAAATTCAAATAACCAATAACTCAAGTTTTCAAATTAGCTGAATCCTTTTTTCGTGAGGAGTTACGTTTACACTACATTCCGTCCGTCAGTTGGTCAGTCAGTCAGTCAGTCAGCTAGTCACTCCATCCGTCATTCAATTAGTCAGTCCGTTAGTCCGTCCGTCAGTTCGTCAGTCAGTCAGTCAGTCAGTCAGTCAGTCTGTCAGTTAGTCAGCTAGTCAGTCCGTCCGTCATTCAATTAATCAGTCCTTTAGTCCGTCCGTCAGTCAATCAGTCAGTCAGTCAGTCAGTCACTCAGTCACTCAGTCAGTTTGTCAGTCAGTCAGTCAGTCAGTCAGTCAGTCAGTCAGTCAGTCAGTCAGTCAGTCAGTCAGTCAGTCAGTCAGTCAGCCAGCTAGCCAGTCCATCCATCCGTCAGTTGGTTAGTCAGTCACCCATTCAATTTCTCCGTCCGTCAGTCAATTAGTCAGGCAAAGAAAAAAGAAAAATGACAGTCATTCCCACCTGTGCTTGAATCTCCTCTTCTCTTTCTCTCCGTTGCCTCTCCTCTTCCACTTTCTCTCTTGCCGTCATCCTCTGAACTTCCTCTAGTTCTCTGAGTAGTTCTTCTCGACTCTCAATTGATTCCTGTTGTCGGCGTTTATTTTCCTCCATTTTATCATCCAGCTGCTTCTTGCGAACATCCAGCACCTGAGGACGTTAACTGACATGTTAGAGATGATTTCTAATCCGTGCTGCGCATTCTCGAGAGTTTGTTTACGTATTTTGTTTGTTTTATTTCATGAAAGACATCACAAAATGTGAACATTGCTCAGCTACATACATGAAGGAAACTCACAGTTTTAAGTCAACCGCGCGGCCAGTATGGACGCGAAGCTTTATGGTTCATTCTTCCTCATATCATTTAATAAAAAAAAGTTCGCAACAGCAAAATTAATGAAGCTGTGAGGAAGGTTTGAGGTTTAACAGTTCCATCCATTCGCATTTCACCGAGTGAGACGTTTTATATTTATAAACATTAGGGTATTGAGACCGCGCTGTGCGCATTGGAAATCGCCACTCTTTAAAGGGGCTCTGTCACGGTATTTTGAGTTATTTTGAGCATCGAAAAAATTACCTTTAAATTGAAGGAAACCTGAAAATAATACTTTATAAAGATAGAAAAACATCAAGGAGATAATCATAAACCATAAAAAACAAGGATGGTTAAGGATGGGAAAGATTGACACGGATTGCAAACAACGAATTTGAAAAATTTAGCTAAACTTTTCAAACTGTTTAACCGTGACTGAGCCCCTTCAATGTGGCTGCCAACAGTTTCCAAGCAACCAATCGTATAAGTTGATGATACAATCTTAGTATCGGAAACTGCTCAATCATTCACCTAAGCTAAAATTAAAGGTGTTCTTAACAAATTTTACTGTTGCTATGGTAACCTGTTATCCCATAAAGACTAACATTATTGGTTGAATGTTACCAATACTGTATAAGTGACTGTGAAAACAGTGACGGTGTATGCAAAAGCTTTCCTTACTTCAGCCATGAGCCTTTCTCTCGCCAATCTTTCTCGTTCCCATTCTGCTTCTCTCTTCGTCCACATTCGAGCTGCTTCATCTCTGCAAATCACAAGTTTAAACAATACATCGAAAACTTTAGACTGGTGAGCGAGAGCTGTTAACAAATTCAAAAACTATTCTCCAACGGCAAGGTGTATCTTTGAACCAAGGAATTATTCCCTTGAATTTGAAAATTTCTATTTTCAATTACTTGTCTTGTTCTGTTTACAAATAAAGAAAGCCTCTACTCTTTCCCCTAAACTCCACTTTCTTGCAAATATCCACTTATCACATAACGTATACATTGCAGTTAATTTTTGGTTTCAGTTAATTTTATAATTTAACCAGCTAGTTTTTTCTAACCAGGTGATTTTATTTTTAACTAGTTAGTTTTTTTCTAACCAGGTGATTTTATTTTGAACTGGTTCATATTTTATTATTTTATTTTATTATTTGTATTTCAACATTGGAAAGGATAAATCATAGCAAAATCTCGAACCTTACAATTTCAGAGCTGTTTATTCACGTACATGTATCCTAATATGAACAGAGGTTCCCTTTACACAAGAAGTTTCAGATGCATACACCTCTCCGTTTTTAAGTACAGTTGAACTAAAAATGGCTTTACGGGCCCGAAAAGTTTCCAGGGCTATCGAGAAACGGGTCCCTGGACCAAAAAATACAATATTCTTATAGAAAAAAGAAATGTATTTCAACATTAGAGAGGATAAATCGGCGACCATCCAAAAGACAGTCCCAAGGAGAAAGCAAAATTATGTTCACATCTTCTATGTAGAGCCACTCTGTAGAAATGCTGTTAATAAATCGGTATCATTATCACTATCATTATCATTATTATCATTGTTATCATTAGTATCACTTTTTTCCTAACTTTCTATTTTTCTCTGCTTACCATAGTTATATTAATAGTACTAAAAGTAATTATTATAATATTATTATTATTATTATTATTATTATTATTATTGCTATTATTAGAATTAGTATTAGTAATGGTAACAATTATGTGAAATAAATAAAGTTTTATTATTTATTATTTAAAATTATTATTATCATTATCATTATCATTATCATTATCATTATCATTATCATTATCATTATCATTATCATTATCATTATCATTATTATTATTGTATGTTTTCAATATCTCTGGATCATGGAATTCGTGATTTTATAGAATTTTGAACTTTTATTATCAATTATACCCTACTCTGTTCTTTTAGCCTTTTTAATCTTGTAAGTAATTACTGTGAAATTTCAATAAAGTTTTATTATTATTTTACCTGTAGAGCATGTCCAACTCTGCTTCCCTTTGTTGTTCTAACTTGAGCTGTTGAGCAACCACCTTTGAAAAGGAGAAAAATTTATTTTTACTTTTGATCCATAAGGATGAAAAATATCTAGAAATGCAGAGCATAATTTTCGAAAAGAATTATTTTTTACCTGTCTCATGTACTCTGCATCCGCTCTTGCTTTTTCTCGTCTTGAAGTCTCAAGTATTTTATCTTGATCTTTCTGTTGATAATAAGGGTTAGAAATAACTAGATAAAGAGCCTAAAAAGAATACCTGTTACAGAGAGTGACTCAAAACAGTCAGCCACTCCTTGCAACACTGGTTAAGATAAATATTCAACACTCCTCTCCATCTACTACAAAATGAACGCTTGATAAACACACGACAAAATTACCTTCTTAGCCAATGCTTCTAAAATCTTCAAATCTAGTTCCTAATTGAGACAAAATAAAAACTATTACATTGCAATGTTAAACAAATTTATGGCTGTGTGCGACAATCTTACCTTGCCCACAAGTGACGAGATACGTTGGTTTGAATTGTTTGCCATTACCAACATTTAACTGCTGTTTAGTTTATTTTTGGTAATTACAAGCTCCACACGTCAAATTAACAGAATAAGTCTTCTATTATCCGTGAAATCAAAACCAAATGAAAAACGAGCTAGGATAATTTCTGACTGACAATGCAATCTGTCTAACATATCTCTACTTTTTTCCCATTTTCATTGTTTTGGCTTTTCTGTTTTTCTTTTGAGTTCTTCTACAATTCAAACTGTTACATATCGTACTAATGACCAGTTGGTCAGTGTAAAAATTGCTTAAAATTGTATGACCAAGTGTAACCTATGTTCAGATGTTAGTATAGTTATAGGACCAGTATCATGCACTCATTGCGGACCTATGATAGTTAACATGCACTTTAGAGTCGCTCCTTACCAATGCCTCTTGTATCTCTTTACTCTTTCTTTTCATCTGAGCTTTGTGTTGACGGATCAGGACACGCCTGAAATGTTTACATGAGCATGTGTCATTGAACATGTACAGTTTGTAAATTTCTATTTGCCTTGTGCACTTTTGGAGTTTTAGCCTCGTTTGTTTAGTTGCAACTTGTACGAAAAAGTGCGAGAAAGAATGGGCTGGGGAAAAATCAACTTTGTTTTACAAAGGTTAACATTTTCATGCTTGCCACAGACATCCCTTTTCAAAATTCCCTGACTTTTCCCTGATAAAAACAAAATTTCTCCGACCAAAGAAATGCACAATGCCAGGTGTAGTAGCGGCTTTTTCTTCCAATACATGTACATGTAGTTCATTAAGAGTGATAATTTTCAACAAATTTTCCTTCCGTATTAAGGAAAAATATCGTTAAGATCACAGTGCCCCGAAATGTTTCTTCCAGCCTTCAATGGTATTAATCAGCCATGTTAAATTATTTCAATTTTCCCTGATTTTCCTTTAAAGTGTCAATTTCCCCTAATTCAAAATAAAATTCCCTCACTTTTGCCTGACCTTAAAAAGTTTTTTTCCCTGACCATTTTCTGATCTGTTGCAACCAAGATATTACTTTAGTCCTAAAAACAAAAATTTTTTCCCCAAATCCAAGGGATAAATCTCATGGCAGAGCCATCGGAAATTCCAGTCCAGATGAAGAATAGTAATTCTCAAATATCTCCTTTGGAGATGGCTATTGCTTTTATCAGAGAAAACTAATTGTTAGTTGTAATCAGCTGAGCAAATTTTGATAACAAGTCATTTATACACTTACAAAGCTCTCGACGGACTGGAGCAGACCTACATGTAGGATTTATGGGGGAGAGCTGGAGTCTGGAGAATTATAAGTACTTAATATACACTGTATGACATAATCCCATTTTCACTGTCTTACCCAAATTCCCGTTTTCTCCTCGCTTCATCTAGCAGTCTTCTGTCCTCCTCCTAAATTAAAACATGCATGTACATGTAGATTGTAGTATGTCAAACAAGAAAGACCGTGTTTGAACACATTTCCAAAGGGAAGTTGAAAATATGATGCAAGCCAAGTATTTTTGACAAACTTTGAGGTGTTTGAAAATGTGCCTAAACACTGTCTTGAGTATTGAAATCTTCTCCATTGAACTAAAACTGAGGAGAAAAAATCTATGCTAATTTAGATCTGATTTCTAAACAATGGCAAGACAATGGTTTCCTTTGTTTAAAGTTGATGAATTTGATAAGTACAAGCAGGACAACTATGGTGAAATCTTTCTCATGAATCCAAAACATTTCTTTGTCCAACAAAGGATTACAGCATTTCAAGAGGGCGGAAGATAGCAAGGTAACAATACCATATCACTGTCACTTCAAAGTGAATACAGTGTGCTCTGACAAAAATAACAATAAAAAACTTACTACTTGTTCAAGCTTCCTTTGTTCTTTAAGTAAATCTTCTTGTTCTTGTTTCAGCATAAGAGCCTGCCAATAAACACATCATTCAACAACAACATTCAAGATAAGTAAAACATGCTTTCATAAGCAAAACAATGTGACTGACTGTAGGTTCTGTACCTGAGTGGTATCTCAACAATAATAGATTTAAAACATTTCATATCCCGGTAAAGAACATGCTCCATACCTCTTCTTCTCTCATTTTCAATTCTTTCATTTGTCGTTTCAGATCCTCAGCAAGATCCTCCTGCTCCCTAGTAAAACAGAATTACAGTTAATTTCAGTTGCAGATTACTGAGTGAAATAAAAAAAAAATATGACAATGAATTTTAGGTTGTAATGTAACATTTCATCTGTCAGATGATCACTAAATTTATCCCCCAAATCAATCACATTTTTCTGCTGTAACCATGGCCACAAAAGAAACTGAAAAGAGATTAGGTCATTTCATCAGATGCCTAAGAACAACAGAGGATGTGCAGTGCCCTTGTGGTTACTGCACGCAAATCTGGATCTACACTGTAGCAGTCTGGGCTCGAACCCTGGTTTTGGACCCTGTGTTGTGTTCTTTACTCTCACAGTGCCTCATTCCACCCAGGTGTATAAATGGGTACCCACGAATTCAATGCTTGAGGTAACCCTGCAATGGACTAGCATCCCATCCAGGGGGGAGTAGAAATACTCCTGGTCGCTTTGAAATGCTACGAAAACCAGGATAAATCTGGCCTGATGTGTCACTTGGCACGTATATAGAGGGTATTACATGTACATGACCTTGAGTGGATATGAATTTTATCTTCGAGTGTTCAACTCGATATCTCACGAGTGAGATGTTGAGTTGAACACGAGAATATAAAATTCATATCCACAAGCGGGCATGTAATATTCTGTCTATTATAAAAACATTTTCTGAAGATTTCCGACCACTTTCAAAAGATTTCCGAAGATAACCAAAGATTTCCCAGGAGGGACCGATGATGTTTCGATCATACAGCAGCACATCTAAGTACTTTTTAAGGGATCATGTAACCATAGCGATGGTGATCATTTTAGTGACTATGGCAACACCAATATCCTCACATGTGAAAGATATAAAAAATAGTAATCCTGGTACTTCACAGTTGTTTATGTAATAAGTAGTCTTTACCTTACCTTCAAACAACAATGTCCAATTTCTAGTCATCTGGAGTAATTTAAATTATTTGAAAGGCATGAAATTGCTTCACTTTGGACCTTAAAGTTTGAGGAAGTGATTTTCCACCATTAAGTTTTTTCAGAAAACATACCTTTTCTTTGCTTCTTCTTTAGCTTTTTCTTTTTCAAGTGCCAGCAGTCTTTCTCTTTCCATGGCAGCATCCAATCTGTTAACAACAAAAACAAACATAGTTAAAAGTAACCTGTTAAGAAACTGGTATCATTTATATACCCGTTGCAGTTAATTTATATACCTGTTGCAGTTTATCACCTAGTTAAAAAAAAAACTAACTGGTAAAATTATAAAATTAACTGAAACCAAAAATTAACTGCAACATACCCACCAATTTTGTTGAGATTATACACAGACACAATCAAGAAAGATCATTTAGTGATTTTAATTTATCATTAATACAAAGAGCAATGTACTAAACACTCATGGAAGGCATTGGCTATTTTCAAAATTATTAATTAAAATTCCAACTTGGCTCAGGGGCTTTGGGGAATCAAACATAACTTCGTTATTCATCCCTCAACATTGAGGTGATTTCTTTTGTCTTATTTGCCCAAGCCTCGGAACCAGTAAGAATTTTAACATATCGGAGATGGCGTATTGTTTAGAACATACCTTCTGTCTTCTTGTCTTGCGGACTTCAGGTTCTAAGATTAAAGAAAAGAACCATTTATAATCGCTAACTATAACAAAGTAATTCCATGGTTCCTCACAGTAACTCTCTTTTTCCAAGTACAGCTCAAGGACATCTTAAGGGCGATTCAGCAACAACCAAATCCCACAGTTCTAATCAAATGTAAAGTCAGAACACTCTTAAAACTTAGGCCCCATTGAAGTTAGCATTTCTATCTTTTAGTCTATGGCTTTTGTTTGCAGCCAATATAATGCACGCTCTGATTGACTAATTCTAGTGAATTATTCTTGCATTATCTATTCTCCCATAATGCTCAAAGGCCAATTACATGTACGGGCCTCAACACTAAAGTGAAAAAGCCATATAATAGACAACTCATTAACCTCAAATGTTCGGTCTTTATGGGAAAATCTCTAATATTGACTTTGCCATATTGACATCACTATCACTTGGTCAAATGCAGCAAGGTCACGGTTTGAGATCTTCCCATGAAGACCTCATTTTCAGTTGATAGATGATAGTACCGTAGTTACATGTAATATTAATAACAATCAATATTTTGAGACATCAGTATTGCTTTGTTATCCTTTAGCCTAAGTACATTTGTATGACAAGGACTGTGGGTAATAAATTCAAGGACTTTTCAAAGAGAAAACCTAATGTTTTCAGGCATTTTCAAGGACTTTTCAAGGGCTATACAATGATGAATTTAATAATAGCCTCATTAAAGATTTGCACGGATAATCAATTTACACAGGGTCTACCTCTTCTCGATCAGAA
>JAHPZR010005530.1:0-5000 GCA_019787425.1 Platygyra sinensis
GTCAACATTTGTTTTGACATTGGGAAGAGTTGAATTTTTTAAATAAATTAATCTCAGAAACATTTTGTTTACTGGGTTTGTTAAATTCGAGATAAAGGAATGGTTTTCGGCTTACCAAGACCAAGTTTGTGCGTGGTTAATAGTCTCGCTCGACTGCCGACTGAGACTGCTCGAAAATTATTTCTGTATCATTTTCTGGAAGAAACGGCTTTACCTTTCGTTTTCTGGCTTCTCGAACCTGTTGAATGCCTCGGCAAGACTTTTTTGTATCTTATCTTTTGCCCAGTCACGTAAAATATTATCCTTATTCTTAAAACTTTCGGCCATTTTAAAACGGCAAAGGGAAAAACTTTGTAATGATGACGTCAATCGTGCATCTGTCCTCTAATAGATCATAGCCGGGAACCAATCAAAATGCGAGAATAACTTGGGTTATTATATAATCGACAATTAGATTATGAGCTCGAGATTTCTATGAGGTGATAGTTGATGAGGCCGAATGCCGAATCAACTATCACCTCATAGAAATCGAGAGCGAATAATCTAATTGTTTTAGTAGAATTCTTACTAAAGTTTAATTCAAATAACGGTTTCCAATTATTTATCGACGTACTATTAAACTTTGGACCTTAAAAAGATCGCCCGGATATATTGAGTTGGCAAGATTAAAATTGAAGTCGTGCACGCGCGCGCATCATTTTTTCAATAATTTCAACTTTTTTCTCAGTCAAGAAACCGTAAATGTCCTTCGTTTAGTCCTCTCAGGATTTTCATTATCCATTTTCATCGAAATTTTCCTTCAAAACTTTGGCAAAACGAAAAAACGTCGCCATTTCGTAGACGAGTTCCAGCCACTGCACACTAATGGCTGATAGTGTGCAATGGCTCAGCCAATCAGATTACAGCATTTACATTAGTGTACTGGTAGAATTCTACTAATTACTTTTATTGGTAATTTAAGGTGGATTAATTGTTGAGGGAGGCGTAAGGGTTTGCGGTGATGCGGTTTTGCGTTATTTTTAGTGCGGTTTTGCGGTAATTTTTATTTTAACTCGCGGTATCGCGGTTCCAATACACTAAGCGGTTTGCGGTTATTACAACTTTTAGGTCGGCGGTTTTCGGTGAAAAAAAGTGTCTGCGGTGATGACACTCTTTAGAACGGTCTGCATCCGGTAGTTTTCCCAGTGCGAGCTAAGTGTTTTGTTTTACAACGCATCAGGGTTTGTTAAATCAGTTTACAATTTAACTCTGTGGTTTGCAATTACGACCTTTTCCAGTTAATACGTTAAATCCCATGCCGGATGTTAGCTCGTACAGCCGTACAGCCTCGTGTTCTCGTTGCTTTGATTCAATGCGCGACATTAGCAACTGAGGTCGTCGAGATCACAACTGAAAGCGAAGAGGGCGTAGTAATTAATTGCGTAGCAATCTTCTATGAAGAAGGAAAGGGAGGGAAGAATTTTAGAAAAAAAAATAACAAGTTTCGTTGTTATAGTGGGCCTCCAGGTACGTGCGGTTTCGGTATTCGGAAAAAGATCCGATGCGGTTTGCGGTTTTTTGGCGTATTTCTGTGCGGTTTTGCGGTTTTCGGACCCCCCCTTACGCCCTCCTCATTGTTTGACCTGTAAGAAATCGCTATGTTCAAATCTTACCGCGTTCTCTCCGTTTCCACCTGCAAAATGAAAACAAAACACACGAGTGATAAGTGAAGGAAGCCTTGTTGAATAAGAAGCAAGATTCGAAAACGTAACATTAAGCATTTACGAAATAATTAGAGATGCGAATGCAGCCATGACACTACTGGAAAAATGACCTGAAAAAATTCAGGTCTTGAACGCCTGAATTTTCTCAGGTCATTTTTCCATTAGTATCATGGCTGCATTCGGATCCCTCATTATTTCATAATTAAATTGCTACCGCAGTACAAATATGAATTATTTCATATATACTTCACGTCATTTCACTGCACGGGAAGATATGAACTCAATAAATTGACCTCGCTCCCAATGTGTGGCTTCATAGCTCAGTTGGTAGAGCATCGCACTGGTATCGCGGAGGTTAACTTACTGAGGTTAACTTGTGATGGAATGGACTGCAGTTAAAACCGAAACTGAGAAACAGGATCCTTGCGTTTTCAATTCTAATTTGACGATAATTAACATTTCTGCTTTTGTTTAAGACAGTTGACAAAAATTCGATGACAGCGTCCGCAGCCTCCCTATGGGGGGTGGCTGCGCTAGGGTGTGGTCAGCCGGTCTTTTCAGTATACGTACTGTCCGACACGACCACGAGCGCAAAAGCTGAACGGAGAGAAGGGAGATGGGCGAGGGAGGAGTTGGGCGTGAGACTAGAAACATGCTAGTTTCGTCTAAATCTCTTCTAGTTTTCAAGGTAGAAACAGACTGTATGCAGTGTATTGTAGCTTACCAGTGGTATTCTTGGGGCAGCGTATATCTTTCAAGTCGTACGGAAGCGCTCCGATCAAGGCTGGTATCACGTAGATCGTGCTCAACAGGTTAATGAATGATCCGTCAGGGTTTTGTCGAGACTTGAGCCAGCGCATAGTCTGGGTACACTTAGTTTTCTTCACCCCGGCCGCTAAGAGACCCTCGATATTAAGAAAGAGAAAACAAATCTTAAACAAGTAATAAATTATTAAGGGCATTATTAAGCCAACAACCAAGGGAGAACAGAACAAAAAAAAAACACACACGTTAAAACACCACCTCAAGAGGAAATCAGCCTTTATGAAAGGGTTGCAAATCAAAACATGAAAATTGATTTCCGTGATATACTCTCGCGTCATCTAGCTCGTAATCCCACAGCTATCCTCAACCTCGTCCCCAGCGCCTTCTCCTCGACGATTTTCAAAATGGCGGATCGTTTGAAAATCGTCGAGGAGAAGGCCCTGGGGACGAGGTTGCAGCTATCCTGGGAGTTTCCGGTTCGTCGACGTCACTGAAAATTGACTGAGTGGCTATCACGCATGAGATAGGTTGCGTGACGGGCGAAAGTATGAAGGCCAAGAGGGCGGGGCGAGGGAGAAGGCATGAATGGAATCTTTTACTCACCTGCAAAGCCAAAGCCGCAGTGACCTCGTTTTCTCCAAATGTACTGTCGTTCAATTGACGTTTGACAAGCTCAGTGCTCGCTTCTTTAATACCATCTTTAATCTTCTTCAGGATCGCCTCTGATTCCTTCCTTTTGATTGACCTCGTGACACAAGTAAGCGCCATTATTTGCATAGCAAGCGTGTCTCCGCTGGCGTAGAGTGAAGGTAACTGCTCTGATATACTCAATAGAATATTGTTCACATAACCCAACTCCATCCTTCCACTGCTACAGAGAGCCAGGACAGCCAAGCTATACTGAAAGGGATGATTAAAGCCCACTTGAGGATAATTGCTCAGTTTGGTCTCCAAACTGCTGACCAAATTGAAGTCGTAGAAATTCTGCGGGTCTCGACAGGAGGCCAAGGCGCCGTGAATATAGTGCGCGACCCTACCCCCGGACAGGGAGTCAATGTCTGCGTTGATTATCTCAGCGTTGAGGTGCTCGGCTCCAGCCTCTACGGAGTGACCGATCAGCCTCAGGGACTGGAATGCAAATGCGCTCACGTGCCCCTCCCCGTAAGTACAATTTTCATCTTGTTGGTTTGTTAGCCATTCGGCAGCTCTGACGGCTGAACGGATCAGGCTAGTCTGCAGACTTCTTGAACCTACAAAGAAATCAAGTTTATGCAATGAGTTACACACACAGTGCTTCACTTGGTGTACATGTACAAGCTTGCATTTCGGGGTATACGTAAAGATCAATAGACCTTTTTCGCTTGTACATTTTGTTTTCCCAATACAGATCACGTGATGACACTCAGGAGATTTGATCCTTTGTCTTGTTCATTAAAAAGAGTACATGCAGACATATTCATGCTTGCATGTACCCTTTTTAATGAACGAAACAAAAGATCAAATCTCCTGAGTATCATCACATGATCTGTATTGGGAAAACAAAATGTACAAGCGAAAAAGGTCTATTGCACTTTCACCCAATGCATGTTTTTTGTCACGCAACGAGTGCTTTCGCGTGACAACTCAAGTGTGGGTACAGATCTAGCAAAGGTTAAGGGTTAGCAACCGTTTTTGTTTGTTTGAATGATGGCCCTAGCTCGACTGCAAAGTAGTTCAGTGCAAAGGAACACGATCATACGGCTTATTTTGCATTTTTTGTTGACACAGTGTCAAAATATCCTTGATAATTATGAAATACGCCTAAATTAATACTTGTGGGGACGGGGATATTTATTTTGTTTTCTAAATGCAATAGTAATTGGTTATAACGATTGTTGTTGCTGGAACAAGTTATAAATGAACACTGTTAAAAGAAGAGCAGCATCATGGAATTCGAAAAAGTCGCGGGGAGAACTTTTCCTTTTGAGATCAAAAACCTCCTACTTGTGTAATTCGTTATAACACCCCGCCTTGAATAGCTTCAGTACCCTGGTAAAACACTTATTTTTAACACAAAAAAAGGTGTGAAAAGCTGTGAAAACCACGAAAAGCGGTGAAAACACCAGACGGCAAACAAGTATTAAAACGTCTAGAACTCAGTGTCTGAATAGTGGAAAAAATGAAAGAACGTTTTCGATTTCCTTTCTGATAATTAATAAACTCTCGTAATAATACCGTTGTTTTCAGCGGTCAAGATAAAATATTAAATATAATCAATTGCCTTGTTTGAGTTTAATCTATAATTTCACAGAAATACTACACGGTTTTCATGTTTCCACGGAGCTACGAAACCACCGGTGGAACTTAGGGACGGGTTGTGTTTCTACAGCTTTTACGCGTTCTCCAAACTTTCCAAGAACGTTTCAACAAAGAAATAAAGCTTGTCATTTCGTCTATTAAGGAAAACGTCAAAAATATTTATTTTTTCCTTTTGCAATTCCATGTAATTGCATTGGAATGAATTTAAACCAATAACAGGGCGTGTATATCGAA
>JAHPZR010005530.1:10000-11980 GCA_019787425.1 Platygyra sinensis
TTATCTTGGTTGTGGCCACTAGATAGTCTGTGGGGCCTGGGATAAAACAAAATCAAGAATTTCGCAGTTGTCCTTTTTAGTAGTAAACCTAGGGTAATAGAACCTCTTCCACAACAGGAGTCCACAATCAGTTTTAAACACGTAATTTATTACATTCGTTCGCTATAGGGCTCGTCGTATCGCTTAGAAGTGTAAATTTCGGACTTTTGTCTTAGGGTGTTCTGGGCAAAACGTCATTTATTTAGCAGTGAAGGTCTAGTTCAGGGTTGCACACGAAGAAATATAAAAATATATATTTGTCTGAGTTTTAGTATGGTCTCTTTTAGGGGTCAAAAAAAAGGTCTGACCACGCCCAGATCGGTCTCTTTTACAGCAGCCACGCACCTCTTCGGAACCTCTAATTTTATTTGCTCCCGGACTCATCCACCTCTATTGTTTTCAGAACTAGGGCCATTGTTTCTGTTGTTTATTCTATCGTTTTCTCGGCCAATCCCGTTAAACCTTACAAAAGGTACGTGGCGCCTCCTCTTTTAGGGCTATAGCATCCCCGCCCCTTTCTCATATACAAGTCCCCCCGGACCCAAGACCTCTGCGACACCGGTGCAGACGGTGCTCTACCAATCATATCATATCTTTATATCTTTCCGCTCCGCAGTTCAAATATATGATTTTTCATATATTCACTTGTACAGATTCGCAATATCAAAGTTACACTCTTCAGTTAAAAGGTTTTCATAATTTAACTGTAAACCACAAATAGAAACCTGCTTGATCTCGCTTAGCTACTAAGGTTCTTATACTTTTGGGATTTAAAATACAGATGCCTGCCTGCAGGTTCTTACGCGCAGATTTTTAGTTTTACAGCAATGAAATAAATGTTAAAAAAACATGATTACTCACTGTTTTCCTGTTGTGCTAGAAACCTCAGAGCGGATATTTCAGCGTGTGTACAGCCACCAATAAAATAAACTAAAGTCACTTTGGGTGGACCATCAACAGAACTCTCTAGACTGGTGGACGGCCCTGAACGGATTATTCAAAGAACTCAGTCACTCAGTCAGGTTTACGCCACGTACAGAATTGTTTTTAAATTTAAGGAAACCTGAAACTATTTGTTTACTAAGAAAGAAAAACACCAAAGAGATAATAATAAACCATAAAGGAACAAGGATGGTTAAGGATGGAGAAGATTAACACGGATTACACACGACGCACTTGAAAAATTTAGGCCAAACGTTTCAAGATGCTCAATCTGTGACGAAGTAATTGCGTTCCGCGTTTTTAAAGCACAACACTGAAACTGCGCGGCACGTTAGTGAGCTGATGAAGAGCCATAGTCAAATGACACGTTACAACGACAAAATCGTGTTAACGCTGTTAACGAAAGTTCCTTCCACTAACCCCTCCCCTCCCCCTCCTTCCAAAAGGAGAGTAAACTATGATTATAAGATTTCATCGTACCCAAATTCGCAATAAGCCAGTCAGACTGAAGTCGTGTTTACTGTCTTGATGTCATGCGATGTCACCTCAGTGGCCTGACATGCTTAGTACATCATTGTCACTTGGCCAAATTTGGCTCTGGTAAATACCTAATCGTAACTCTGTTGTTCGCTTCGGTGACATAACAGGCTCGCTTGGTCTCGCCATGGATATTTCGGCTCGACTACCTCTCACAAAATACGAACCATGGCTCGACCAAACTCGCCTGATATGCCAACGAAGCGTGCAAAAAAAAAAATGGCACGATTAGGCATTTACCGTACCCAAATTCGATCAAAAATTCCGGCCATATCAGGTCAGTGACTTGATATCACGGGATACATGTACCAAGATAACAGACACTTGCCACTGGCTAATTGCAAACTACAGCAAAAGAAAAACAAACGGGTTGCTAGAACAAGCTCCTTCTTACTTTTCTGAAGTCCAGGAGGCAGTCGCTGGATCTCTTCAACAGCAGGCCCCGGCAGTAATCGAAGAACC
>JAHPZR010005532.1:0-2500 GCA_019787425.1 Platygyra sinensis
GATGCCGTTGCTAGGGAAAAATCAATTGGCTATAACTCTGCACATGTATGCTTCAATTAGACCAAATTTGGACAATACTCGTAGGGGGCAAATATAGTCCAGGGCCGGGTTGTTCAAAGCCCGATTAAGCTAACCCAGGGTTAGCGAGAATTTTGATTTCAGTTTGTAATTTTTTCGTGAGGTGTTCTGTTTATATTACGTGCCCTTCAGTTTTAAGCTACCTACACCAAACATTAGAGGTGAAAAACATTTCTAAATGAGTAAACGTAATGCTTCAGTTAACATTTAACCCTGGGTTAACGTTAACCGGCTTTCGAACAACCCGGCCCAGTTCATGATGTCATCGTACCACGCCTAATGTCACGTGACCAGAAACAGAAAAATACATTTTACCTGAATGGCTTAAACCTTTTTTCCGTATTTTCTGTACAATAACAATTCAAAAGCCGTTTCGAAGAAATTGAAGCATGCGTTTTGGCTTATGATGAAAAATAAAGAAATGAGAAAGGAAAATGTGCCTCTTTGACCACTCTTTTGCGCAAAATTTTTCTGTTTTCCATTTTTTCGCAAAACTCATGCTTGAATTCCGAGAAAATATGATATTATTTCGAATTGTTTTAAAATCTAGCAATTACAATTATTTCTCGAGGAGAAAAGTTTTTTTTTTCGTGGCACCGGAAGTAATGACGGAATTTTCAGCGACCTGGTACCTAAGCATTGTTGGCCAGGTTGCTAAGGCAACTTACATTCGTTGGTCGGTGTGAGTACGCAATATTTTTGCCAGTCAGTCAGTCAGTCAGTCAGCCAGTTAATTTATTTTTTAATCCCAGCATTGATTTGTTTACTTATCTTTTACTCAAGAGAATCGTGGTAACCGAGAGTTATACGAGGGAGACATGAGGCTAACCGCACAGGAAGCCCGCGCCCTGTACGGAAGAAAACGAGCTGCAGTTAGAGATACTAGGAGACTCTGGGCTAGGGGTCAAGTGTTTTACGTCATTGACCGATCTCTAGGTAAGTTGATATCAATAATAGCCATAAAAAATCTAAGAGACATCTCTCGTAATACAGCGATGTAAGCTGTCACTTGTCGAGGTATTTAAAAAATTGACGTAATGACGAAATTCATGATCAATAACAGGACAGACGCATGAAATGTTTCTGTTAATAGCGGTCAATGCGCTTAGCTACACCAAGTCAGTTCACTGGCATACCACTTAAACTGAAAGAAACAAATACATCAACTAAACATAATAGGGTTAAAAATCCCAGCTGGCGGGAGCAGACCGGTTGAATACTAACAAGGCTTTGCATGAGCGAAGAGTTTAACGAGGGTCTACCGAGAAACAACTCCATACGAGCAAGAGCGATACGTTAGAGCCACAACTGAGAAATTCACACCAAGACCATAGGGTGATAATTTATATATGGAGTTCTCGGTCGGGTGTTTGAAGAATTCTCTATTTTGTCAATGCAATTTTAGACCAATGTAGTTTTCCAAAGTTTACGTATCCGAATCCCTTTAGGCTTGAGTCTTATTTATCAGGCTTTCATTATAGCTGCTCAATTACAGACTAACAAATCACTACAAAGGTAATGTAAGCATTCTGTTAGCAAGAGATATTTTAGCAGCAACGACTTTCTACCCTCTCTATTGGGATTATGCTGCAGAATGTCATTGAAATGACTAACTTACCTCATCATTGCCTCATACCGTGAGAGACTAGGTACGAGTCTGTAAATTATGGGATTAGCAACTATTGATCCCCATAGTCAGAAAGAGCATACTGAGATTCACAAAATCCCCAAGTTTGGTGTTAATCAGACTAGTTTTGACTGAGATACAGGCATTTAAAAACGTAAAAAAATTACAAAGAAATGTATCGAAATGTGGACAACTAGTCTGATTAACACCAAACTTGGGAATTTTGTGAATCTCAGTATGCTCTTTCTGACTATGGGGATCAATTGTTGCTAATCCCATAATTTACAGACTCGTACCTAGTCTCTCACGGTATGAAATCAGGCAATACGGCTAGCTCCGTGATCGGGCAAGATGCATCAAATCGTGTGCTGTAATTGGCTACCTGAGCATGCAAAATGGCGTTCGTGGCTACCCGATGTGTCCCGCAGGAAAAATTTCCCGAAAGTTTTATAATAAATCCTTAATTCATTGAAAAAGCTTGTTCGCTCAAGATGGCTGGATGTTGGCCTCATTCTTATTTGAGAGTTTATGGACCTCAACATCTTCTTGGTCCATAAACTCACGAAACAAGAACTTGGGCAATATCTAGCCATATTGACCTCACCTATGGTCAATACCCATATATGCTGCTCAAGATCGGAAGTGCATTTACTGTCCCGTTTCACTGCTTTTCTTGTGTTCTATAGGGGCTCCAGCTAGGAGAGTTATTAACCAAGCCATAGCCGATTATCAAAGGTTAACTTGCATCCGTTTGAGACCAAGAACAAACCAGAGAGACTACGTAAACTTTAGAAT
>JAHPZR010005532.1:7500-17500 GCA_019787425.1 Platygyra sinensis
TGTTCGCGCCATTTTTTGGTCACGTGACCAGTGTGATTTTGACTAGCGGGTTGTAAGTTTTTGACCGAATCTTTGGTGGATTTTACGCTCGTTTAGCGTTCTCCTTTCGTCTCTTTCGCGGTCTTAAGGCTGGACAAGGTATATAGTTGCACATTTCTATGTCCTAAGTTTGATAAGTTCTATTTTGAACTTTATTTCCGATTTTATTGTCATGTGTCTTATGTAGCGTCATACGGCAAACATTCGCATCGAGTCATTGTTATTATTTTTGCATTTATTTAGTTTTACGGCTTCCGTTTGAAGTCAGTAAAGTCACCAGCCATAACTGCAGAGTTTGCTTGATCTATGTAGTTACAATTGTATTGTATGGTGTCGGGTACGTCATCTGCCCAACAGCAGTTATACCTTCGATTTGTTTTGTTTTTTTTATTTCGACACCCAGTTGAAGACTGGTCTTCATTGTTTCAAATTTATTTTGCTTTATTCAGTGATGTGCAGCATCTAGACATTGAACTGGCTAGATTGAGCTTTCGATAGATTGGGAAAATCTTGAGAAAACTGCCGTTAGCCTATTTTTTGGCGGTTTGTTCTTCCGTTGAGATCATTTACAATCACAATGTAGGGTTTGTAAATTTTACAGCGCTAGAAAAAAATGAGACTCAAAAGGGTCCCTTTCTGGAACGTCCCGTTAGTTACACGTACCTGTTCCTAAAAGCGATCTTTTGTTTGCTGTGACAAGATCGAGATCTTAATTGCTTTGAAATTCAAAAAATGAAAATATTAAGAAACGAAACCAAACGTACCGCATTTTGGGCTAAAATCAGCTATAACACTTCCTTAGATTAGAATTTGAAAATAAGGCTTCTTTCCGTAACGTTACCGAGACTATCAAGAAAGGCGCCTCAGGTCCATTGTCCATGTATTGGAAATGATTTTTTAAATATTGCAATTGGTAGGTTTTCAAATCATCCAGGGTAGCTTCCTATGTTAAGATTATTTAACAGTTCTCTCAACGAAGGGAGACCGTTAATTGTTTGAGGTTTATTTTGCTAACCTGACGATAGCAACAGTATTTCTCTAGCCTTACTTATCTTCAACCTGCCCTTAGAATTTTTTTTTTGTATCATAAAGCCGTGAATAGCTTACTACACTTTAAATACACTACACTACACTTTTGGTGTTAGTCATAAGTAAAAGCGTTTTTCGAGAGGTACATCTCATACCAAAATTCCTTTCCGTTTTCAAAATGAAAGGATTGTCTAGCTTATTCCAAAAAACCTAGAAATAATGAAACCTTGGACTAATTTTAGGCGGTAATAAAGCAAGTGAAACTTTATTGGCACATTACTTGCCCAGGCTGGTATCAAGCTAAGAATAATAATATAATAAACACGTTTTCTCTCAGACGTTTGTTCAGTTGCATGGAGCTTAATGCATATTTCACGACAGGAGAGGGAAAATTAACGTGCTTTTCCCTCTGTCAGTTGCAACCTGTAACAGTTCACCATTTATCTTGAGCACAGTATTGAGTAATGAGACGGCTAATTGGTTTCTTTTCTTTCTTGCAGGTCATTTGCATGTCGAAATAAAACAAATAATCTCAAAAGACATAAAGTAAACTAAATAGCATGGAAAAATAACTTAAAATAAAACAGAATTAAAGCATTGGAAACGTGCGTCCTTCATGTAATAAGACAAATAATCTTAAAAGACATAAAATAAACTAAGGGGAATGGAAATATAACTTTAAGTTAAACAGAATAAAAGCATTGGGAACAGTAAATTTGCGTTCTTCTTGTAGTTTTAACTTTTTAAACACTGCTAATTTTTAAGGGAAATATCTCAGCTTACTCCGAATGGAGTGCTGATTTGCGTCGGGAGAATACCATGCAGCAGCAGTGTTTATGGCCTTGTTTGGGGAGGTAACAATGAAGTATAGCAGAACGCTAAATGCAACGGTGAATTTGGGAGTAAAAATAACAATAAAGCAGACTTCAAATCATTCAAGTCGCCCAATCTGTTGTCTGTAATTCATTTTTTGGCAAAATAATTAAAAGCAATCGTTTCCAGACTTATTCGGTCATTGACATCAAAGATAAGACAGAAGCATTTTGCTTTTCTCTCCTGCATCCGCCGCAGTTTAGAGTTACATCATAGATCCCTTTGTCACAATATTAATCCTATTTTGCTGCTCAGAAGGAAGAAGTTTTGGCCAAATGTTACGAAACAATCGCTGGGTATTGAAGATATTTGAACTACCCCAAAATCAATAGATTTAATGCAGACATCCAACTGGCTAGATATATGGGCTCTTTGCTGAAAACAAGAAAAAAAGGCGGAATGTTTCAACTCTGGCAACTTGTATTTTCTGTTGAATTTAACGCACATTTTTTTAGGAATTGAGTCACTGTCACTATTTCACTACTGAGAAAATGCTTAAAATTACCTAAGTGACATATATTTACCCAAATTTGCATCAAAGGGGATAATCAAGTAACCAAAAAAGACCAATGTTCAAGATTTGCGAAAGTTTTTTCCCCTTTAATTCGTAACAATAGGATTACCAATTTATTCTATAGGTTAAGTGAACAGAGCTGGAAAAAAATCGTTTTTCTTATTATCTCTGTGTAAACGCTACGGCTAAAGAAGATAGAACATAAACGTTCTCAAAGCGATTTTGAGAATTAGAATTGCCGGCGGCCATTACAGAGTAGATTACGATATGGAAAAATCTTGAACTGAACAAACCACAATTTCAATTTTTACATTGGAGCTGCGACTCAGTTTGAAATAATGCTAAATTTCATTGTTTTTAAAATGGACTTACTTCATAATTTGCTTTTGATACTTAATTACTTGTTCAGGTGTAACAACTATCTATATTTGTAAGTCTTCTTTAGGGTTATTCCTCGGAGTATTGCATTGCGCATCCCTACTTCGCACGATTTTCCCAGCGCGTGCAAATTAGCGCGTGCACGTACACAACGAAAGAAATTTCCCTCAAGTTAACCTCGATAGCGAAATAAACGCTCGTTTTCTTTTGAACGGGCATGGTAGCCCATATTATTTACATACTACCCTCTCTAATTTAAAAGAAAACTAAGAAATATTATCGGAAGGAAAAAAAGATATAGGTGAAAGAGTGCTCAAACCGTACTCTGTGATGCAAATTATGAACGCGGAAACAACGACTCTACGAACGATTTACATCCACGTCGTTTAAATAGTGTAATGTTTCCACAAATTTTATATGATATTGTTCTATCTGCTTAACACTTTCTACCTGTCAAGTAAAATGTAACTTGAACCGATGAATAACGCGCGTGATTAGCACGAGTACAGCCATAAATGGGGTAAGATTGGACCCATTATATCTCTTAAGGTATTCCTCACATTGCACTGCGCATCCTTTCTGCGCATAATTTATGGCGTCATTTAGCGCGCTCTCGTGCACGTGCACACTGAAAACATGGCGGATTTGCCTTGATATTGAGCTCTTTCAGTTGAAAAATGGCTATAGCTCACCAACGAGCATGGGCACCCCCAATTTTTTTTCCAGTCATTGTAATCAACTTATCATAAACTTTGCTTGAGGAAAGATTGATCTGATTTCTATTGCTAAAATTGAATAAATAGCGAAAATAGCAAGTAAACTGTGGTCTTTTCTATTTTGCCCTATGGTAACCATGTCAAGAAATTTGGTTGAAATTTTAATCAAGGATTCAGCTTTCTGTATAAATCAAACTTAAAAAGTTTATTTGTGTCCGATACAACGCATTGACTCCAGTTTAATGCGTGTTCTCATGAGTCTCGGTCATAAAAATTTACAATTATTACTGGGAATGAGTTCTTGTAATAAGCGTTAAATAATGCCAAAATGGGTCATTTTCAATGCCCCAGTGCTCCTTAATGAGTATGGGCACCCCCCTTTTTTATTTCAAAATTGAAGTTCTCATATGATAAATATTCAGTGGGCAAAGTTTGAACGAAAATCTATTGTCAGTTTTATTTCAGGGGAATTACCTTAAACGTGGATGGTGACCGATCATTTTTATTGCATTTTTCGAATCAGTGCTTGGTAGGGAACATTCAGGGAAAGTTTCAAAAAAATTCATCGGTAACTTTTATTTCTGAACATGACACCCCGTCACTTCGGATGGTGGGCATGAATTATCATCACGATTTGTAGTCGTTCAGATCGATTAATCCTTTTCTACAAACTTTTTTTCCGATATTAAGAAAACTATCTATGTATCTCACTTATTCCATACGAGTCTCATGATCAGGGAAGACTTTCATAACTGAGTTCCTGTTCTAACAATGGTTTAGTAAAACGTTTACGTAAAAGACTAAAAGAAAATGAAAGCAGAAGTCAATACACAAACTGCGGTTACAGACATTACAAAACAAGGCATATTGTAAAAAAAACTTTGATTAATGCCTTAACGTTTCGTATGCCTGAACATACATCCTCAGAAGTGACGGTTGGATATAATACAACTAGATTTAAATGCTGAAGAAAAAGACTGGAACCTAATTAAGACAATTGTGAAAAAAACGGATACTATACAGACCTATTAAAAGCTGCTGGAAAATATATAAAAGGCTAGTAAAGAAAAAGTTTCTCGCTACCCATATTTTCGTTTAAAGACGGTTTAAATCCTTAATCAATGATGATTCTTTAATTCTACAATGAACATCAGAACGCCCGGTTGCTACAATTCCAAAATGGTCCCACTTAATATTGTGTCTTGTTGAAGTAATGTGATCCGCAATGGCTGATGCTTGACAACTCTTCGTGAGTGCTTTGAAAAGTTCAGTTTTTCTGTCAGTCGTGTAAACGACGCTTCGTGTTACCTATTTAAAAGTCCTCAGTGCCAGCAGCTAGCCTTGTACACAACCTTAGACCTGAGAGAGCGGTTAAGCTTGTCCTTGTAGGGGAATAAGGAGTTAATGCGGTGAGTGTTACGAAAAACTATTTTTAGGGTAATACAACCAATGAACTATTTGATACAAGATTTAAGTTGCTTTGTGATGAATTTACTCTGAAGACCCAGATAAGGCAAACGATGAAACATCTCTTTTGAGGACCGTAGTGATAGGATCTTTAGATTTTTTCGGTTTCTTCTCGGAACTTCGCTCATGTTGTAATTAAGAACTCCCCGGCGGTAGCCATTGCGTGACAAAAGATTCTTAATTAGATCATTAAGGGTAGACTGCAACAAAGAGGTCGAGGTAAGATGCGGAGACAGCGATGAGTGTTCGGATGAGGTTAATCTTGTACTTTCGAGGTGTCAATGAGTCCCATTACTCATCGCCAGAAATCAAGGACATTTCGAGCCCGCTAACAATTATCAGCGGTATATCGTATTACACTCCAGAACAATAGACTATCAAGAGAATTCAATATGGCGGCGATAAGAATTTTGATTTGCTTTTCGCGCCAAGACTACTGAAGTTGCATTCAACGCCTGGCATATTTTTATTCCGAAAAGGACCTGAGAACTAATTATTTCCCAGCAAGATCATAAACAAAGATGGTCGATGATTCAAAGATCAGCATTGCTCGTGTTTAACCATTTCAGTCGTAGTTTTCCAAGTGGCGTCCCGTCACTCGTGCAACATGGAAAATAAGGGATATTCTGGCTCGTTGGGAAGTTTTCAGATAAGAGGAAATGGCAATTTTACAGGATTTTTGGACGCTTCGAACTCAGTAGAAGTCAATTCGAGCGAGAGCAGTTTACTTCATTGGTGCACTTTCCTGTAATCGGCGAGTGTTTGGGACGGAGAACGACGGATTTTGAAGAAATGTATGGCGACTTAGGTCAATAAACAGTGAAAAAAAGAACTGGCTCAGGAAGTAAGTGATTTTTAGTTATCGAGTCACTGTGAGGTTTGATGAATAGCAGAATCAATACTGAATATGTCTCGAGCGAGAGCAGACGGGACCATGAGCTCCTGATTGTTATATTTTAGAAATTTTACAAATTTCCATACAGTTTCTTATATTATTTGGACGCCATTATGGACGTCATGCGCAAGCGCGGCCGCCATCTTGTCCAATATTTCTGGCAATGTATAAAGTCCAGTGAAAGTTTTCTTGCGGTAAATGGATGTTGAAAAGGAGTTGTTATCATGGCGTTTGACTGAAACATCAAAGCAAGGAGTTTCTTGGTTGTTTTCAAATCCAACGGTAAATTGAATGTTATGATGCCGGCTGTTTAGATAATGAAGAAAGTTGACAGCTGTGTCTTTGATGCGAAATAAGGTAAAAGTGTCATCGACGTATCTAAACCAAACAGTAGGACAATCGCTGCTATTCATAATCCACTTCACTAAAACAGGGCCTAAAAGAGAGCCCATGGCAACTCCGACAACCTGATCATAGTACTGGCTATCAAACACAAAATGGCTCCTCTTGGTGGCAAAAACAAGTAGATTTTTCAAAACAGCGCCAGGTAACTTGGGTGGATTAGGCAAGGCATATAAATTGTCTCATCAAGCAGAACGTTGGTGAACAACGAACTGACATTAAAGGAGCACACGAAACTCATGTTGTGATTATATGACTTGGTCCATGCTGCAAAACTAAATAATTCTTTACTGCGAACTGGTTCGTGGAGATGAGTTGAAGAATGCTGTTGTGAAATAAGTTAGTCCCAGGCTCTATT
Source organism: Platygyra sinensis (assembly GCA_019787425.1). Taxonomy (NCBI): domain Eukaryota; kingdom Metazoa; phylum Cnidaria; class Anthozoa; order Scleractinia; family Merulinidae; genus Platygyra; species Platygyra sinensis. The sequence goes on from JAHPZR010005532.1 coordinate 14,172, forward strand.
AAGAGCACATGTCCGCACGGTCATATATATGGCCTCGTCTTCAGTAATAAAGATAGAATTGTAGTTGTACAGCCATCTTGAATGTGTTTGTCGAATACCCAAGCATAACAAATGCGTATGAGATAAGAAGCAGGATTGTAGTTGTAAGTGTTAACAGAGAAAACAATAGGACGAAAAGGGCACGGTGAACCAGACTCTTGAACCTTGGGAAGACCGTAGAGCACACCAGGAGAAAAACCAGATGGAAGTATCTTCTGAAAGGAAGCATCATCAAGGAATCCATCTTTTCATCTCTTTCTATTTACCAGGAATAAAAATAGTGGCAGAGTTGATCAGTTCTGACGAAAAATTTTAAACGGCTCCTTGCCTCTTTGTGGAGGCGCGGTGGTCTCTGGTGTCATGTCGTATCGAGCGGTCCTGGTTCGAAACCTGGCCGGAGACATTGATGTTGTGTTCTTGGGCAAGACGCTTTACTCTCACAGTACCTCTCTCCGCCGATGTGTATAAATGGGTCCCGCTGAATTGGACTAGCATCTTAATCTGGGGGGGGAGTTGCTTCTTGCTACTGAAACCAGAGGTAAGTGCAGGCCTGATGGGCGACTTAGCGCTCATGTATTCTCTAATTTTCCTTCTTACAGAAAACTACCTTTCGATATAACTAGCAGAAATCAAGCGACGAAAATCTTGGTTGTTCCATACACCACTAGTGAACGAGGTAAATAAACCACTGCTTCCTGATATTCTGACGCTGACCATACCACAAGAAATTATAAAATTAAGTTTTAAACGTTTAAAACTCTGAGAATTCAACCACTGAGCTGGCACATTACGTTGGACATGTATATCGCTGACCGTACTCCAAGAAATCATAAAATTAAGTTTGAATCAGCAGTGGGTTTCAAGAAACATTTGTCTTGCTTCAGGAAAAGCTCACGAGGAAACCTCGAGCTAAGTGAAAAGACGAAAAATACCACACTTGCTAAGCAACTGTGACACTAGATATTCCAACGGTGAGGCTTTTTTTTTCGAAAGATTAAGTAGATCAGATTCTAGCAGTTCAAAATGTATTGATATTAAATTGCTAAAACGAGTTAAAGTCTGTGACTGCTAGTGGAGGATGTAGCAAATGGTATGAACAGGTTAACTTGAAACTTGTTTAGTTTCTTCCACAAATGCTATCTGTTACTATCTATAGAAGCTATAGAAGCCATAGAAGCTATAGATATATAAGATCTCTTTTTGGCCCCCCTCTCTTTAATTATTAAGACCTCCTCTCAGGGCGACCACGGTCAACATTTTGTCTTTAGAGAACGTGGAGACTCGACAAATAAAAGCAGTTACTGGCCACAAAAGTGACGCAAGCATACAAAGCTACTGCGAAAGGCCCACCTTGCATCAATTCCAGCACCTGTCGTCCGCGCTAACTTCTTTCATCGACAGGAAAGAAAATACACCACCAAGAGTCGCGTTCAGCTTCTCAGCTTCAGAATCAAACAGAGGTGCGATTGCCCGAAGCAGTCCAGCTCCACCGAGAGAAATCAGCGTCTCCACCATTCAAAGTGACAAAAACGTCCTAATTTAATTTACAACGGAATTAATCCGAGTTCGATTCTGCCATCGGGGAACTTCCAGGGATGTTCATTCAATATTACCTTGAACATCAACGAGTTAATAATCCCCTCAACTTCGTCTCGGGGATTATTCGACAATATTCACCCCGCCTTCGGTGAATAATTAACTTTAGTATAATTTCCAGAGGTGAATATAAGAATCGAGCATTTTGATTGGCCGAGAAGCTCGGCTTATGACGCTATATTCACCGCCTAGCGCGGTGAATATAGCATTTCATGGCTAGGTTACTAAGCCACGCCACCTTTGTCATTCAGGCAAGTAAACATGGCGGAAAATTGCTGAATGAAATTGTTGTTCATTAGGAAGAAATCACTTTCAATCCGGATATTCAAAACACTGGGAATTTCTGAAGATGATTACCAAAGCATTGGGACGAAAAATGTCTCTAAGAAGTGATGTTCAAGTCATTGAGAGATCGTAAACACAGTGGTTTCGCATTTCACGCGGCCTTGACAAACGGTGCCAGATCGAGTCACAGGAATTTAATCCTCTTCACACCAGCGCTACTCATTCCATGATGACAAGCACAATTTTCGATATGTCACTAATGGACAGAAAGAGGTACTAGATGATTTTCGTTTCCGTAGTGTTCGTTTTATTCTTCCGTTTTAATGCCTAATTTGTCTGTAAGTTGATTCGCAAACGATGTATTAAATCGGTTTACTTGCTTGCAAACCAACCTTTATGTTTGTTATTTCTATGTTTTCTTTGTTATTTTGCATTTCTTGATATTCACCTCTGAAAATTATACTAAAACAATTATTCGCCTCAGGCTCAGTGAATCACAGCGAATATTCCCCTCGACTTCGTCTCGGGGAATATTCGCCGTGATTCACTTCGCCTTCGGCGAATATTGTTAAATAATCCATCTATATTTTCGCTCGCGCGCGATTGTGTAAACATGTCACGTGACCGAATATTCCCCACACTAAAACTGGGGAATATCAGTGATTATAATCCATCAAATCTTTTCGTTCGCGCGCGATTGGTGTAAACACGTCACGTGACCGAATATCCCCCAGCCAAAACTGGTGGATATCCGACATTATAACCCACCCATTAATTTTGATTGATTTTATTGGCTACTTTACGTCACGTGGTATAAATCTCCGGACAGTTATCACGCAATAACCCCCGCCCGAGTCGATATTTGTCCTCCGATTGTTTCCGTTGAAGAGAAACATAGTCAGCACAAGAACTTTAACTTTTCTTTACTCTTATTTAATATGGAAGGAATCCAAACTAGTGTTACTGAGTCTAGCGATGATGACATTAAAAAGCTGATCGGCTGTTCCGGAAAGTACCAAAAAAGTCACCAAAATACGCTGTCGATGTCTTTGAAGGTGGAGAAAGTCACGAGTAGACTTTTAATATTTAGTCCTACGTAAATTTAAACCTATTCATTTTACAAAATAAAGATTTAATACAATGTGATAACTAACTAAATAAACCAACCGTTCACGTCCGACTTTAGCGTGGTGGAAGGAGAGAAAATTCCAGTCGCAATTGAAATCATGGAGCCGGCAGAATTGTCAAGTATGTTCACAGGCCTCCCAAACTCACGATTCGAGGAATCGATCAAATATTAATGATTTATGTACGCGTATCGAGTGAGACGTGACTGACTTACGTGCGCGGTGTTGTGTTACACATTGGGCCGTTGAGAATTTGAGCGCTCTACAAGGCATTGTATGGAA
>JAHPZR010005532.1:22500-40000 GCA_019787425.1 Platygyra sinensis
TTTGGATAGCCGATGAAAAACTGTCTCGAGTGTTTGATATATCTTCTCAATCGAAACAAAAACTAAGGAGTAAACGGAGAAGTAAAACCGTCAAAATCTATGCTGGTATACCAAAACTCTTTCACGGTTGTGATTTTCTTTGTTTTAACTTGACGAATTATTGATGAGTTTGAGAAAAATAGTTCAAAGTTCTTGATCCATCACCGACTCGGAAATAACCATACACAGTAGCCAACGATTAAAAGTTCAGAACCCCACATGTTGAGAAGTTGCCTTCTTAAGAGGCTGTCTCTCTAAAAACCGACCACTGATTTTACTTCGAAAATTCGATTTTTCTCATAAGCCGGGATTTTAAAGCCCTTACCTAGTTAATCACTAAAATGAGTTTCATTTGATTAAAAATTGTAATTGAATTTTCCTAGGCTTAGTTAAAGTTCGGTCCGCTGGACCCAAGTTGCATGCCTGCCGAAACTGGACAAATAGCACATACTGCCGTCGCTCTAAAAAAATTAATATTCGCTCAAAAGTCCCAATTCTTTTTTTAACTATAGATATATCACAACAGTTTGTTTAGCCATGTTGCAGTTATAATTCAATGTTGTTCCTTCAACGGCTGAAAGCAGATTTACTACCCGTTAAATCGAGTTTTGAACCATACACGAAAATAGCGCTACTTTGAAGGCGCGTTTTAAAAATGTGGCACCTGTTTGAAACCGCTGAACTACATGAATAGAAAGTATAAATAACACTTAATTCAAAACAATAATATAATTTGTCTGCTCACTATGTTTTCAAAACTAACGACCGCTTAAAGTTCGGGAAATTTTGAAAATACTTCAGTGAGTAACTGCATACTCGCCTTCGTGAAGTGCTCCTATAAATTCACCTAAATCTCTTACCTGGCTTTAAGATTAAAGATGATTTCCAGTCCGTACTGCGCAGTCTCAGTACCCTCATGTTTATAAACATTATAACGGCGCACTCAATGGAATGTGAATCGATGTTATTCGTTAAAAACCACATACCTTATCTTTGAGGCCTTTCAAATTATTTTTCCAACAGTTTCATTGAGTTTTACAGCTGCAAAGTTGTTTCATCAAGTGATATGAGAAAGAACAAAGCATTAAGCTTTGACCGCTTCGCATCCATAATGGCGGTTGTTTTTAAACTTCGAATTTACTTCATGTAAGTAGTTGCGAAATGTTCACATTTCGTGACGTCTTACATGAAACAAAACAAAAAACGTAAACAAACTCTCGAGAGTGCGCAGTACGGACTGGAATCAGCTTTAAAGTTTTGGTCCTTTGTAGCAATCCTTGAATCCTAGGTAGCATTAATAGAATCTGGGTCAGAACTTCATGGTCAATAAAAATCGGGAATCCGAAAGAATCCGAAAATGAATTTTGCGTTTCTTTACCAAACAGATCAATCGTATATCTCTCGGATCATGGTGCGTCAAAAGAACCGAAGAATCCACTCCCGGAGTGAGGGTCGCACGGGGGTATTCTCGTGATGAGTGGTTAGCTGATTTAATTTTCCTTGAAACGTGAATTTAGGAAATTTTTCTTCGTGATTTGTGACTTGAAGGTTTTGCGTGACTCGTGAGGACCTTGGAGTACAAATCCATACTCCTGATTTTACCACTATATTTGAGTCGAATGGTTAGAGTCGTCTGTCGAGGGTGACTTAGGTATGCGATTTGCAATATGGAGCCTTGATTAAGCCTTTCAGTAATTTGCTTTCTTCAAACACTCTTTCTAGATAGGTTATTATCAAGAGTATCTTACGTGCTTATTTCCGTGTTTCGGAAAAAAGACATATTTATATTAGTGATCCGTGATCTTCTATTTTTTCCGTTCGTTAACCGTGACAGAGACCCCGCTGTACTACCCTCCAGAGTGGATACTTCAGTTCCTTTGACACACCATGATCCTAGAGATATAGGACTGATCTGTTTAGTAAAGAAACGCAAAATGCATTTTCGGATTCTTTCGGATCTTGGATTTTCTTAAAGAAAGGCACCCTAAATTAGTTCCCAATCTGTATCACGGGAATCAGGTTGTGATACTCACGCGAAGATTGAGAACGAAAACACCCGTTGTAAACACAAAATGGCCGTGACATTTATGAATCCTTCTGTGGATCCCCTGATCACCGTTTACTGTTCATACTTGTATGTGTGCCGAGAGTTGTTCAAAAGAGTGCTTCTACAAACCTTTTAAGAGGACTCTACATGATTAAACCGACTTCGAGGAAAACAATGGTCAGCAATAGGGTCCTTTCGATATCATTGGACGCGCCTTCCTGAGAACTAGAAATGAACATGCAAACGAGGCTTAGAGGACCGCGCGCGGGGAAAATTAAAAACAGAAACCGGTGCACTGTATGTAATGTGTAAGTTACCATTATTTTTCCAAAGTTATGGTGAACTTTTGTTCTGTAGCGAACTGCTTGAACAGTTCTAGGAATCGTCCGGATCTTTCCTTTTTCTGCTTCCCTTCCGAACAGAATTCTAGAAGGCTTTGGAAGAACTTTTGTCGACGAAATGATCCCGAATTCCGAGGTCAAAAAAACCCTCGGATTTGCAGTGCACATTTCGAGGCTTCCTCCATCAAAAATTATCTTGGCGGGAGAAGAGAAATTATTCCAGGTGAATTGCCGAAGTATTTTAATCCCTCAACAAACGAGGGTCCTGTTTCTTCTCGTGAAAAAAGACTGGATGATAGGAAGAAACGAACATCTCATGAGCAATGTCCCAAACCTAAAAAGAGTAGGAAGGTAACAAAGGAAGGCAAAGATACCTGGGTCGCAACAAGCAACGAGGCAGTTCTTTTGGATCACAATTATTGTCAACGTCTTCTAAACAATGACAAGGGAACTCAAACAGACTTTCCTTTTGAAGATTTACAGGTTTTAAACAGTGAAATTAATACTTTGAAGGAGGAAAACGCAAATCTTAAGGCAAAGTTGACAAACAGCAAGCAGCTGAAAAGAGAGCTATTTGTGGATGATGTTTTAAAAGATAACGAGTCAGTCAAATTTTACACAGGGATACCTAGCCTGGCTTGCTTAACAATGATATTTAATTTGTTAAAGCCCTTTGCAGAAAAACTTAAGTACTGGGACAAAAACAAAGAGAAGGAAGTTACGTATCAAAAAGATTCAAGCAAAAAAAAGCCTGGAAAGCAAAGATTATTGACCATTATGGAAGAGTTCATCTTAACTTTGGTGAGACTCAGACTTGGGCTTTTAAGCAGACATCTTTCAGATATATTTGGAGTATCAGAGGGAACAGTTAGCAAAGTCTTTACAACTTGGGTTTGTTTTCTGTCTACAGTTTTTCGTGACATTCTCCTTAAATGGCCTTGTAAGGAAGACATTAAAGGCCTATTTACACGCTGCGATTTCTCGTGCCGATTTGTCGGCCCCGAGAAATCATGAAGCAAATCGGGGCGTTTGTTTTGGTCTTTGTGGTCGGGATTAGTTTTGTCAAAAATTCAGGGATATTCCGACCACTGTGATATAAGAAGGTTGATCTCCTTTTCATCAAACGACCTTTTTTTCCTAGCAGGTTTACTTTCAACGTCCGCCATTTTGTGAAGGGATACGTACGCTTGGGCTGTAAAATCGGCCCCGACGCGGGAAAATCTGTGAAGCGATCACAGATTTTTTCCGAATCGGCCGACATGTCAGACTGAAATCGCGAGCGCATCGGGTCGCCATTTACACGCGCCGATTTGCTTCACGATTTCTCGGGGCCGACAAATCGGCACGACAAATCGCAGCGTGTAAATAGGCCTTAAGAAAACTTTACCACGGTCTTTTTGTAAGTTTCCTAGCACAAGAATAATAATAGACTGTACTGAGATATTTTTACAAAAGCCAACATCCCCTAGTGCCCAGAGGGCCACCTGGAGTAACTATAAACAGCACAACACAATGAAAGCACTAGTGGGAATCTCACCTACAGGTTATTTCACCTTTGTTTCTAAACTATGGACTGGAAATGTCAGCGATAGATATATTACTGAAAAAAGTGGTCTATTGGACAAACTTGAAGAGGGGGATTCTGTTATGGCAGACAAAGGCTTCAACATCAGGGATCTGCTTACAAGAAAGAAAGTAGCACTTAATATCCCACCACTTTGCAAAGGTAACTCACCCTTTAAAGTTTAGTGGTTTAGTTAGATAAAGGGAGTTTCTGAGGGAAGGAATGAGAGAAGGTATGGAAAAAGCAAACAGATGGTCTCCTTAGGCTGGTAAAAAATCTGATATAGCAACATACCTATATCTAATTGGTAGTAACAATGAAGTTGAAGTTACTTAACAGGTACAAATTCTTATCAGTATTTTTATTAATGGTTAAGGCAAGCTGCTCATCAGGGAGATACATGTAACCATTACTTTAACTCAATCTCACAAATATGTTTATAAAGGCTGCAGTTCCCATCATATGTGATCTCTTTTCTAGGTGCTTTGATATTTAACATAAACAGCTTTGACTGAAAAACAGCAAGTACTTCTCTATCAGTAGCTTCTCAAGTTGGCATTTACTTAATTTGAAATCTCTTGTTTTACTCAGGAAAGCAACTGTCTAAGAAGGCAGTAAAATCTACCCGTGCCATTGCCAGTGTTCGGATCCATGTAGAACGTGCCATTGGACGACTTAAGGACTTTAGAATTCTACAAGGGAACTTTCTTGTTCCAATGCTGCCCATTGCTGTCAACATTTTTAGTGTGTGTGCTGCTCTGTGCAATTTGCTACCACCCCTGGCTAAATAACTACTGCTGCCTTGTGAGCTGAGAAGCACAATAAGTTTGTAACTTTGAACAATTACCAGTCAGTTTATGTTAATGGTTAATAACACATATCAAAAATCTTCTTTAGACCCACTGAGGAATTATCCAGCATTGAGCATCAGCATTCACCACCAATGATAGTCCCTTATAATGATTTAAGTATGTCATGGTGAAAGAGTTCCTGAACTATGTACTTCAAGAAAAAGTTTCTCAGCTTCTCAAGCATTTCGTTCCACAACTCACTGTCAAACTTGACATTGACAATCAATATTCCTTTGAAGGTATTAACTAGATCACAGCAATGAATCCCTGTTATTCCCATCAGACCCTGAATTTGATAGTTCCATTTTGTTTCTTTTTTTAGTATATATTTGTCACCAACAAACACGAGCTTCTCCTCAGCTGCAACCTGTGGAGGGAGATTTCTTTTTGCATACATGCTCTTAATTTCAATTAACTTCTTCTGACAGCACTCACAAATCCTGACACCATCAGGACTGGCTCCCAAGAAGGGCCACAGTGTGTTTACTATTAGTCCACTGTTTTTTATTGACAACTTCTCATGGTTTCTCTTTTGTTTTTTAATGTAGAGATCAAGTGCTTTCTTTTCCTTTTCATGACCCCATGTTAACTGTTTTGGCATTGCATCTTCAGCAATTGGACAGTAATTCATAAGATGCTTCACAGTGTTTCTCTTGTCTGTGCTCTCTCTGAGGTGGCACACGGTGTAAAATGAGGAAGCTGTAATTCTTCCTGCCCTTTGATCAAACCAAAATTGGGACTGGGATTGATTGACAGTCTTTTTGTTGATCATTTCTGCTTGCTCTTCATTAAATGAAATAGACTCAAGGAACTCAGTTGCAAGTTCTGTAGAGACTGTAGGTGTCACTTTTTCAATATTAACAGAAACAAACACTTTAGCGTAATCACTCATTGAATACTTTGAACACTTTCTTGTTTACTGACATTTAAATCATCACTTATCAAAGCCCTGATTTCTTCCTCTGTTTGCCCTGGTTCTTCAGCTGAATGTAAGAAAGGGAGAGCTGAAGAACCTGGGAATGTTTCTAGCAACCCAGCTTTGAACTGTTGTTCTAATTCAGCTGGGTCATAAGGAATACAAAGTGGATTAAAATCTCTTGGCTTTGCAGAGTCTTTTACTGTCACACCATAGCCACCACTATTTGTTTCTAGCTCCTGAATAGGCAAACTTCCCTCATTTCTCTTTCCTTTCTTTTTCCACATACATTGTCTTGATGTACATGACTGGAGATCATTGAATCATACGCTTGCTTTCAGATCAAACAGTGCTGCAGCTATGTGGCGACAACCTCCATCTGCCCTATCAAATAGAGACCAAGATGACTGATATTTATCAAACATTGTCCTCACACAAATAAAATGATCAAAAAAAGCAAGTGATTTTCAGTCATCTGCTTGTTTTTTCTGTATATTAATCTTATAGCAGAGTGAAACATTTGGTACACTGAAATGTAGCCAATAGCTTAATTTTTTTTTTCTTTGAAAGTTAGTAGTGATATATTATCACACAAGTTTCATTTTTATTTATTCATTTAGTTAGCTGGGTTTTTTTTTAATGTATTTCATATATAGCATATCTGTATGTTGTTTACATTAACATTAGAAATAGTTCAACAATTCATCAGCTGATCATAACAGGTAAACATACATATCTCATTTTAGACTTTTAGCTCGTATGTATTTCAAATGACTCTGGCTCATTGTACATCTTAAGGCTAATTACCTTATAGTAAGAGTAAATGAAAATACATACCCTCCTTTGCATGGGCAGTAGGCTGAATGCACACTTCCATCCTTCTTTAAAATAAAAAAACCCTTATATGTTGCTGACCCATCATCAGCCTTGGACCTTTCAGTTGGCGTTACAGCAAACAGAAAATAACTGTAACTGCTGGCACTAGATTGTGGCGGATGGTAACAAAGGTCTTCTACGTGTCCATCGAAGTACAACTTGTATCCCAGAAGAGATTTGTAACTTTTTAGGCTTTCGGCGTTATACCCGGGATCCTTTCCCACTAGATAATTAAAAAGATCAGGAAATCTAAAGTCTGGTACTTCCGAAAAATTGTGGGTCCATTTACCAAAAGCCTGATTTTCTTTGTTCAACGGATTGGCCAAGTACCCTTCATTGTTAGTTTTCAGTTGCTCTTTCATTGAAATTGCTGGATCGACTGGCTCTTCTTCTTCTGAGATTTTCGGGACTTTTATCTCCTCACTTTTTACACAAAGTTCTACTAGTTCATTCTTGCGCTTTCCCGAGCTTTGAATGCCTCTTTGTTTTAAATATTCTTTTAACCAAGGAACTGGTTTAGTGCTGAAGATGCCCGCACCAGAGCTGGCATCCATTTTGTCCTCTAAGCCTCGTTCACATGTTGGTTTCTAGTTCTCAGGAACACGCGTCCGAGAATGTCGAAAGGACCCTATACAAAGAACACGGAAGTATGTGACCGTCACGCTCGACACAGATCAGGAACGTATAAATGTACCTTGTATACAAACCTACTGCTGGAAGGAAAAGCTGGCAGTTTTAATGCTACCTAGGATTCAAGGATTGCTACAATGGACCAAAACTTTAATCTTAAAGCCAGGTAAGAGATTTAGGTGAATTTATAGGAGCACTTCACGAAGGCGAGTATGCAATTACTCACTGAAGTATTTTCAAAATTTCCCGAACTTTAAGCGGTCGTTAGTTTTGAAAACATTGTTGGGAGACAACTTATATTATTGTTTTGAATTAAGTGTCACTTATACTTTCTATTCATGTAGTTCAGCGGTTTCAAACAAGTGCCACATTTTTAAAATGCGCCTTCAAAGTAGCGCTATTTTCGTGTATGGTTCAAAACTCGATTTAACGGGTAGAAAATCTGCTTTCAGCCGTTGAAGGAACAACATTGAATTATAATTGCAACATGACTAAACAAACTACTGTGATATGTCTATAGTTTAAAAAAAGAATTGGGACTTTTGAGCGAATATTAATTTTTTTAGAGCGACGGCAATATGTGCTATTTGTCCAGTTTCGGCAGGCATGCAACTTGAGTCCAGCGGACCGAACTTTAACTAAGCCTAGGAAAATTCAATTACAATTTTTAATCAAATGAAACTCATTTTAGTGATTAACTAGGTAAGGGCTTTAAAATCCCAGCTTATGAGAAAAATCGAATTTTCGAAGTAAAATCAGTGGTCGGTTTTTAGAGAGACAGCCTCTTAAATAGCTACCTCTCCACGTTGGTACTCCCTTATAAGGGCTTAATGGGGACGTGCGGCCAGCCAGGGTATTTTTTTTCGGGATTTTTGTCTTAAACAGGGTATCGAATTTGTCAATTTTTAGTCTTAATCAGGGTATCGATTTATCAATTTTTGTCTTAAATGGGATATCTTTTCTTGGACGATAAACAGCAAAAGTTTTACAAGCTCTTGTAAATTAATATTGACTTCCGTTGACTTTGGCATTGATACCAGGCACATTAAATTTCCATTGATTACACAACGAAAAAGCCACAAAATTTGTGACCACAACTTTTCATCTATGTCTTAAACAGGGTATCAAAAATCGGAATTCTGTCTTAAACAGGGTAAGAAAATCAGCGATATTTGTCTTAAACAGGGTCAGGGTATGAAGGGCCGGGCCGCACCTCCCCACCCAGGGATATATCGAGTAACCCCCGGGGCTACCTCTTGGTCCTTAGATTCCTTTTTTTTTTAACCCTTTCAGTGCCAAGGACGTACTTATAGATTTTACTCTGTCTAGCGCCAGACGATTTTACTCGTCAAAGGGAAACCCCTTGGCACTGAAGGGGTTAAAAAGGTTCCTGTTTGTGAATATATAATTAGATTATTAAGAGTTTAGATGAACCCCAAGGGATAATGTTTTAAGTACTATGATGGCATCTGCGTTTTTTTTCTTCTATAACGAAATTCCTACGACTAAGATTACATAAGTGACAGATAGATTTTGACATTCAACCTCAGGAGATCTGAAACGGCAACATCCGTCATTAAGGTTATGATAAGGCTGTCTGATTCTACTGCAACAATTCTACGTAGCAACAATTCTTTTGGCCTTTCCAGCTCCTTTTCAGACAACCACTCAGGTACGTGAGTCGTTCCAACGCATTTAACTGATTCTTAACATCCTCCAAGCGCACTTCCTCATCAAAGCGGCTTTCTTCTGCAGCCGTTGATCGATTGTGTAATGAATTTGTTTTAGATTGTCGGTCTTTGTTCATGTTTGTGTGTTGAACCACTGCAGTCTTTAAAGAGACGAAAAGCTGAGAAAAAACCGGCCGCCTTTCTTGCATGATTTCTTCAGCCGGATAACAACGGTTTCAACACACCGAATCCTCAGTGTGACCACGGAATCTATATACTCCGGTTAAATCACATACAATTGTTCACTGCCCGAGGTAAAACACTCTGAATGAGATAAAAAGGCGAAGAAAACCCTTTCGCTGGCTTATCAAACCTCAAAATAAACAAAGTAAACGAAATACATTCTCCCTTCCTTATATTTATTTCATGCAAGTTCTCTGGTGATAATATTCATGTATTGTCACCGGGCCAACACAAACTAACTACTTTAAAGGTCGTGTCAGGTAACAGCTCTCCCAAGGTCGGCAGGATAACCTTTGAGAGATTAGCAAAGAAAAAAAAAACAAAACAAAGAATGCCCTTAAAGTCATAAGAGCTGCTTAACGTCTAGGATGAAATATTTAGCTCTTATATTAACCGAGCAGGTCAATGTTAACGATGACAAATTGTTATCAAGTAGTCTCAAAAGAATTTTACTGATCCATGTCTACACAAGATCCGGCACTCTTTACTGGTTTGTTGTCGTGGCCTTGCCTTATTACTTTTCTTTATTCCCCATCAGCTTTTTGGCGCTTACAGAAATAAATATTGTTAGATGAAAACAGTCAATGATTTTGCCTTTTAGTTTCCAACTTTTTCACTTCAAAACATTACCGGTCTAGATGCCGGTCTAGATGGGAAAATTTAGACCGCGGTCAGTATCAATCAAATTCGTGAATGCCAGTCCTTGTGATGCAGGCGACCCACATAATAAGTAGAATTACAAGCTTACCAGAGCCGCTACACTTCTGCAAAAGTCACGCTGTTGAGGTAATTACAATACTGTAATATATAGAAACATAATAATAATCACAATAACTAGATGCATATTAAATTTTGCGTTCACTCGGGCTTTGAGTTGGAGATAAAGATTGTTTTTGTTGCACGTTGGGACGAAACTACTGTGGTTTACCTCTAAACCACAAGAACTCACCAAAATATAATACGTGTTTGTATCTAGTATTACAGGAAATCGTTTCTAGATTTTTTGCTAGCCACATTGGCACATGTATTCATTCGCATTTGCCTGCTGAACAATAAACGTCGTTTTGTTACGAAAGTACCCGCTGTCTTTACATACGTACTTTAGGTTCGGTAAGGCTTTTTCGTAATTATGGGTTTCTCTTGTAACTGTTTTAGGCCCCGTCCACACTAATCCGTTTTCAAACGAAAACGGAGCTGTTTTGCTCCGTTTTCAATAAGATTTGCGTCCACACTTATCTTTTTCGTATCGTTTTCGCCCGTCCACACTACAACGCCGTATCCGTTTTGAAAACGCTTTTATACCCTCAGTGCGCATGCTCAAATGAACTCGACGCATGCGCATTTCAATATATCGGCCCGCAAAATTGGCGCCATTCTTGATTCTGTCCGCAGCGTCTGTCCGCCATTTTGGATACTCACGTTCGAGTGGTCTGGCGCCCGGTCGTATCGATTTTGATGACGTCACCGTATTCAGATAGCATCGCTTTCTCCGTCCACACTAGGGTCCCGTCCACACTAATCCGTTTTCAAACGAAAACGGAGCTGTTTTGCTCCGGATACGGCTATCGTCCACACTACAACGCCCAAAACGATCACCGAAAACGGAGTCATTCGAAAACGCTCTCCAGAGTTGAGCGATTTGAAAACGATGCTTTTTGAAAACGCTGTTTTCTAATGTGGACGGAGAAAATGATGCTATCTGAAAACGGGACGTCATCAAAATAGACACGACCGGGCGCCAGACCACTCGACCGTGAGTATCAAGAATGGCGCCAATTTCGCGGGCCGATATATTGAAAGGCGCATGCGTCGAGTCATTTGAGCGTGCGCACGGAGGTATAAAAGCGTTTTCAAAACGGATACAGCGTTGTAGTGTGGACGGGCGAAAACGATAAGTGTGGACGCAAATCTTTTTGAAAACGGAGCAAAACAGCTCCGTTTTCGTTTGAAAACGGATTAGTGTGGACAGGGCCTAGAAAACAGCGTTTTCGAAAAGCATCGTTTTCAAATCGCTCCACTCTGGAGAGCGTTTTCGAATGGCTCCGTTTTCGGTGATCGTTTTCGGCGTTATAGTGTGGACGATAGCCGTATCCGGAGCAAAAGAGCTCCGTTTTCGTTTGAAAACGGATCAGTGTGGACGGGGCCATAATCCGGCTCGGTATGCTAGAGATGCAGGGTTATTACTTATGTATACAGTAAGCGGAAAACATACTTGCTATGTAGTGTGAAGACGTTTTTCTGGGTTGGATTAAACGCAAGCAAAAGGGAGTGCTTAATTAAATGCAAACCTAAGGGCGGGATGACCGCATACTGCGGAAAGGGGATCACAGAGTCTACTTGCGAAGTACTTTCCGGAGTGTTAAGTTACACGGCACTGATTAAATATTCATTTCGGAACATGTACAAACATCGGCAAAACGAATGAGCTCCAGCTCCACGCTTTCAAAAAGAATTCATACGAACAATATTCAGTCTTTTGATACATAGGCGAGGTTAAACTTCGTTTTCCTAAATATATTTTTAGCATTTACATAACAGTACAATGTAGATAACATGGGTATACACGAAAGAAATTATACCTGCATAGACAAATCCTCTAACCTTTCTGCTTAGACTTTTGAAACTTCGTGTTTGTATTCTGTTTGATTCACGATCGCATCTACATACACGATGAGATTTTAGTTTATGCTTCTCTCGATTTATATTAGACAGCTCAGTTGATATAGCATGTTTCTCGATGAAAGCTTGGTTCACTCATAAATGTTCGCTCATAAAGAAATCTCTCGTAAGTTTTGCGGACCAACCAGTTCCGAAAGCGCTCCTCATCTTTTAGTGTGGGTGTACTGCGAATACTGTGTGAATATCTGGTATCCGTTTTGAGCGTATTATACACAGTATTTGTGCTGATCTTCCACCGCATAAACTTTTCTTCGTCCGCCATTACACCATGCCATGTGCTCGTCAGAGTTCAAATGGTCGCGCATGCGTGTTAAGGACTTGCAAACTGTCGCTGAACGAAAAAAAAAAAAAAAAACTAAGCCGAAATTTCAACTCGGGCGTTTCCTTTGGAAAGCCCGATTAATAAATTGGCTGTTCATTTTATGGCCCAGTTGTTCAAAGGCTGGATAACGCTATCCACTGGATAAATCACTATCCGGCAGATAGCGTGGTTTGTTTTGTTAACTCTTCATTAGTTATCCACTGGATAGCGATTTATCAATATAAACGAGCTATTTGTCAGCAGAAAATATGGCTCATGGGGACCATCGTTGACAACAGTAGTGTAAAAACTGTACGAAAATAACAAGTTTTGCTAGATTCCGACAAAACACGTAGCGAAATAAACAAATTCTCAATTTAGAGAATTGTTCGATGAAAGACATAAAACAAATAAAGAAGCCTCGACTGTGCTCTGTTCTGTTGTAAAGCACGCAGTCGAGAAGAGGGAAAAAACACCCGACTGCGTATCGTGTTTTCCCCTACACTTCTTTCTGGCGTGCTCTACGGCTTCCTGCGTGCTTTACAACAGAACAGAGCACAGTCGAGGCTTCTTTATTTGTTAACTATTAGTTTCTATATCAGTAGAAGGTTCTATTTGGGTTTTGAGTGTGAAATACATAAATAAAATTTAAAAAAAAAGAAAATAGTGCAAAACGCAACAGCCAAGTCATCCTTGTTTGAGAGATTATCAGTATCAAAGCTCCAACGCCTTCGGAATTATTAGCGAGCTAAAAAAACGGCGACCGCGACACTGAGGACAACGTCGATTTAGTAATTATTGAATGAGGCTGAGTAGGATATGAAGAATTCTGCAGATCAAGGAGGGTGTTATCCACAGAGGCCTTCGGCCTCTGTGGATAACACCCTCCTTGATCTGCAGAATTCTTCATGTCCTATGAAAGCCGAATTCAGTAATTGCTTTATTATTCATTCACAATATTTCCCCGTTCTTTAAGGAGTTTCGCGATTTCGCTCTTTGCTTTTCCGCTCACCAAATATAACACAACCTCGTCCCTAGGTTTTCTCAGTCAACGGTTCAATAATATGCAGCGGGCTGCACTTTTGACGTCATTGATTGAATATTTGGTCAACAGCAGCTGGTTATGGTGAGTTATGCGTGTGGTTTTAACCAATCAGAAACGGGGAAATATTTTGAATAAATAATAATAAAAAATAACTTATATTTTACCTACGTATCTCGCGGTATCTTAAAGTCATTTACTTTGTTTATCTCTGTCAACGCTATCACGAAACTGAATCTAGGACACATCGATAAATCTTAAATATAAATTTAAAAAATTAGCCGTCGGGGTTCACGTTGTCGAGACAACACAAAACTTTCATGGTCATTTCAAGTTGTCGTTTTGCAGAGGACAGAAAAGAAATGTACCAAGAATTATAACGTACGTGCGCAGCTATTGTTCTGCTCATTATTTTTTTTAGCGACCTTGCCACTGCCGTTGCCGTTGTTTTTTTAAGCTCCCTATTATTTCCACTGATACTCCAAGGATGTGGCATATCACACCAATTCTGCAGAAACTGCACTGTTCACCTGTTCAGTCTAAAATACCGTTTAAGGGCCCATTATATTATCTTTAGATGCCGTTGCTAGGGAAAAATCAATTGGCTATAACTCTACACATGCTTCAATTGGACCAAATTTGGACAATACTCATAGGGGGCAAATATAGTCCAGTTCATGACGTCATCGTACCACGCCCAATGTCACGTGACCAGAAACAGAAAAAATGCATTTTACCTGAATGGCTAAAACCTTTTTTCCGGATTTTTTGTACAATAACAATTCAAAAGCCGTTTCGAAGAAATTTAAGCATGCGTTTTGGCTTAAGATGAAAAATAAAGAAATGAGAAAGGAAAATGTGCCTCTTTGACCACTTTTTTGCGCATAATATTGTTGTTTTCCATTTTTTCGCAAAACCCACACTTGAATTCCGAGAAAATATGATGTTCTTTCGAATTGTTTTAAAATCCAGCAATTACAAATATCTCTCGAGGAGAAAAATTCTTTTTTCGCGGCACCGGAAGTAATGACGGAATTTTCAGCGGCCTGGTACCTAAGCATCGTTGGCCAGGCTGCTAAGGCAACTTAAATTCGTTGGTCGGTGTGAGTACGCAACAATTTTGCTAGTCTTCGCATCGTGGAAGTTAGCTCGGAGCTATAGTGGCCACGGGTCAGATAAAAGCCGTCGAACTGGATTTTTTTCTCCACGTCAAACTGCTTCAGTTCTTGCTTTTTGCACGCTCCAGTCAGCGATCCTTTTTACGAACGGTACAATCCATTTAACAATATGGATCCACTGAGTGAAACTGACGTGATCCAGACCGAGAGTCCCGAGAATTCTGTGGTAATCTTTGAAATATTGCCCATTGGCAAGGAATGAAAGAGTAACGAAATTACGTCCTGCAGATCTTGGGCGAGTTGTGGCTTTAACGACAGGAATGTTACTCTTCAAGTTGACTTTTTTCCCACATCGACTACACTCGAACTCGAACTCTTCAACTGTGTTTTGTTTCACCGAATAAAATTCGAATTCAGTTTCTTTTTCACAGTCACAATAACTAGATGCATATTTGCTGTTAAGCTTAAGTAGGTTCTCAAGCGAGGTTGATGTTGTATTAGGAGAAGTTGTCTATCCCAAGTTTCGAGCTCACGGCTCAGCTCCGGCCGAGTGGTTAGCATTTTTGATGTAAGAATGAAATTCTTGAAATAGAGCTGCTTTCAAAAATAATTTACAAGCCTCCTTGCTCACCGTCTGCTGATCTCTGCTGCTCCATGCTGTCTTTGGTGAGTGGATGCAATTTAGTGGCCTCGATAGCTTCGTTTATTTGTATTATATCTAAACAGTGGAGTTTCTCAGGTTCGGAAGGACCGTTCACGGACACAGGTTCACAAGGTCGCACACTTTTATCGCCAAAGACTTCAGGGAGTTTCGGAGCCGTCAAAAAGGCCACGGACACAGAGTTTGTCGGTGGTTATAGCGTAATACTAATTTTAGTTTGTGTCTCCGATCTTTGAGATTTCGATTCTTAATCGTGTGCTGTCTCCTTTTCGAAATTTCCCCATCAACATGCAGCCATCGCTGTGGCTTTCTGTTAATACGCCCGTACTTGGATGAAGTTTTCAAGCAAAACAGCTATAAGTTTAAAAAATAAAGGCACCACTCACATGTTGTAATCGTAAAGAAGAACATTAATCAGAAAAAAATGTAAGCAAAAAGTGTTTTTTGTGTTTGTTGCAGCGAAGTAAAAAAGTTAAACAGCGACTTCAATCGGCGACGGGCCGGCGCCGAAAAAAGCGCACGAAAAAATTTGGGCTGACCGACGGTGAATTTGCACCTGGGTAGCAACCGTGTAGCTTAGCGACGAGATAGTTTAATGGGCCCTGAAACTGATGAAAAGGGTCCCATCTATTTACAAGAGCTTGATTGTTAGATTGCAGCAGAGTGGACCTGGTAACAAGGGTCTCATGCTGCAAGCACCCAAGGCTATAACAAAAATAATTATAAAAATTACAATTTCCTCGACTGTGATTGACTTCAAAAAACTCCTATTTTCTACTAATTATTTTCTGCTAGAAATTCGTCGCGGGAAATGTTAAATTTAAGTTTAACCACGACTATTTTGCTTTTACATTATAAATTATTAAACTGTTGGATGCATGAATTTCCAACAAACAAACTTATATCTGACTAGTCTCATTTTTCTCTTTCAGCAATGAAACTTACCACTGACGAAGTTTTGGAGAAAATTGGCAGCTTTGGTCGCTACCAAATTTTGCTCAACATATATTTCAACATCGCTTATGCATTTTGGTGGGCGTTTCCTATGATGGTGATGGTGTTCATTGCATCGGGACCCGGATGGAAGTGCAAAAATAACATCACGTGTTCGTTGACAGGAACCATTCGTCTAGGAGATGACGAATATAAACACAGGTGTGAAATTCCCCGGGAAGACTGGAGATTTGCAGATGATTTCACTTCAGTCGTCACCGAGGTTAGACAACAATGAATTGAATAAGATCATAAAATTACTTACTTTCGTTCTTGTAAACTTGGCCGCTTCGACTTCCTCATGACCCAGCTATCTGCCCCTGGGTCTCTTAGGATGGTGCTGTATGAGTTTTATACAGTGTTTTTGTAATTCTTTTTGCAGTTTGACCTTGTTTGTGATCGTGGCTCCCTTGGATTCGTCTCAACCTCTGTAATATTCATTGGGTTTATTGTTGGCAGTGTCTCTGTGAGTACCATCTCTGACAAGTTTGGTCGTAAGCTCCCACTGTTTGTTTGTGGCTTCTTTTGCTCCATATTTAATTTCGTGTCAGCCTTTGCTCCTGCATTTTGGGTGTTTGCTCTCTTTCGTGCTATCGTTGGATTCATGATTGGTAAGCAGTGTGCTTCACTTTTATTTCTTCCTGTTTATTTAATTTACCGCTCATTCAGCGCCATTGGGTTGGGCGCTGGAGAACGGGCGCCGGAAATGTGATAAAACTAAAACTGCGCCGGTTAACATAGTTTCATATACCGCCACCTCAAATTGTATTCGTTGTAACAGATGAATGAACCCCAAATAAAAGAAAGCTTTGAAAGATTGATTTTAAAAGAATCTAAGGACCAAGAGGTTGCTAGTTCCTTAAGAAGGCAACTTTTAATCGTTAGCTACTGTGTGGTTATTTCCGAGTCGGTGATGGATCAAGAACTTTGAACTATCTTTCTCAAACTCATTAATAATTCATCAAGTTAAAACAAAGAAAGTCACAACCGTGAAGGAGGTTTGGATAACGATCTTATTTAGCATAGATTTTCACGGTTTTACTTCTCCATTTACTCCTTAGTTTTTGTTTCGATTGAGAATATATATCAAACACTCGAGACAGTTTTTCACCGGCTATCTTAACACCTCGAATTTCGTCAAAAAACGCCCCTGCGCTTCGTATTTTCAACTCTCTTCTCAGTGTTTGGATATCCCGATGAAACACTGTCCATCGTGTTTGATATACTATATATCAACCAAAACATGGATTCATTTACACATGCATGATCATCAATTAAGTTCTTGTTCTTCTTGGTTCCCGTCATATATCCCACGCAAGTCCTTTTATCTGGGATCCGTGAAACTGTAAGCAGTAAGTTGCTGCTTTGCGTCTAATCCCGGCTTTTCAGGAAGGAAAAACCAAATTTAGGTCGCGATAGAGCTGTATACGCGATTTCTCTCACAAGCTTGCGACAATTCTATCGTCGACCTTCAAGCCCGGATTCCAGAGTCCACGTTTTGTCAAATCAGGACAGATTATGGCAGGAAA